>VOMN01092678.1:0-71014 GCA_014899125.1 Orchestia grillus
GTCCAGTGGTCGCCCGCTGCTGGTGTCCAGTGGTTGCCTGCTGCTGGTGTCCAGTGGTCGCCCGCTGCTGGTGTCCAGTGGTTGCCTGCTGCTGGTGTGTGTACCACACGTTGGAAACCCCTGCCCTAGCCATCCTCAGATGCCCTCTCAGGTATACAAGGCAGATCTACTAGTCAGGCCTGCCTGTGTGAGTGCTGCGGGCACACCCCGGGTATAATTTGAAGGTTAATATTTGGAGACATCCATTGGGTTTTTTATTGATTACCCAAGCTTTCGCACGCTTAAGCAGCGTGCGTTTTCAAGGGACGAAACAACGAAAATTTTGGACCTATGACATGCTAGGCCGTAAATAGGCTACGCCGACAAAGTTTATGCAGTATATTTAATATTTAATTTAATAAATAAGAGTATAATTTGAGTAGTTTTAAGTTGGTTTTTGCTAGCTCTAAAAATATGCTCGTTATTTTGTAAAATTCTTATTAACTTAGCCAGCAGCCGTTCAGTAACAAAGCAAAACAGAAACCAGACAGTCACAGCTATGATCAGTTAAGCGTGGTTAAGAAAACAGTGAAAATTTGCATCAATGAAGGTGGCGCACAAGAAATCTATCCTGAACCACAAATGATATTGCATGGTAATCATATTGTTTTGTGCTGCCAGATACGGCCTGAGCTTCGCACTGGAGCGGTCGACGTACACGCCTTTCGAGATCTACAACGACGCCGGGCGCAGGGGCCGCATCGGGGAGGACTGCATCGCCGTCTACCAGGACTGCAACGAGGTCTGATCTGCTGCAGCCTTCATCAGCCCGGCCACCCCTGGTCGAGCTTGGCTGGGTGCCCTCCAGCTCAAACCTTGGGCAGGCCAGGAAGTTCCTCTTGAAGATACCCCAGGTTCCCTCGGCGCCAAGTGGTTTAAAACCGTTGAAATTTAATTGCAGCAAAACACCGATTTACGAATTTTTCCGTTAAGCAAGTGTCTACAGAATTTGTGTTCATTGGAAGATTTCTTTGCAGTGAAAACAGCAAGCCTTTTTCCTTAAATACATTCTGATGCGAGTTTTTAAATAATTTAAATATGAAGGCGTAGGAGGATATTTCATCGTTCTTTGTCGTCTAGTTTTATTTATGGATTTGAGGACCAAAAGCAAAGAAATATCTTCTTACCAAATACTCCAATTCCAAGCATATTCCCCTCTCAACTTGACTGGGTTCGATCATGGATGGCAAGAATTCTTGAAACCTGAACGCGGTACTTTTTTTCTGATGAGGCAGACGTGGTCATTGTACGTGTCAACATCACGTCTACCTACATAGCCCAGCATGATTTGATGAAGCGTTGCTTTCACGTATGTACGAGTCCTACTGACGCTTCGTCTGCACAGCCACTGATGTCCTTCTTGGTCAAGAACCGAACGAAAAGAACCAAAACTGCATCGTATGACTACAGTCTGAAGTTGTGTTGCTTCGCCTTGAACAGATTCAATAGAAAATTAGCCCCTGCGATGCTTAGAAACGAACTCTTTGCTGTTCAACAGCTATTCTTTCGGACTCTCAAGTGACACCCTGACAAAATTTTAAAGTAATTTGTTGTTGAATTTTTTGAGGAATCATATCATCATAGTACGCGGGCATCGACCGTCTTCGGCATTCCCATTCATCCATTGAGTGTATGGCTCCAGCGCTGAGCTCTCTGTATTAATGATGACTTGTGATACTAGTACTGAGGGATCGCTTAATTTTCACTCTGCCCCCACCTTGACGCTGTGTTGTTCTCAAAGGCCGAGGGTGTTCGAGGCGCATGTGAATGTAACGAAAACTTTCATAAAATCGCTCATATTTTCCGCACAACGCGCCAAAAAGGTGCAGGCTTTTGTCATCCAAATATTCATTTAACTCTTCAGTAGTGCGTCGATTACACGCGCTCAAGTCGGCGGTCGTTTCATCCTAATCTTTACGTTGACTGATGAGTTTCATTCCATTTGTGTGTGTCGATACCGCACTGCTCCTCTTTGGTCACGTCAAACACTGCCTTACCGTTACCTCACGTGTTCACCGACTTCTTTATCTTAATCATTCATTGACAGACGTGTTCACCATTTCCTCCATACCATAGGACGCTCGAAAGTATTTGCTTTGTTGTCGGACGTGCTACTGAACCCTGCACGTCTATGCACGTCTTCCTGCTCTCTGTTTTGACTGACGTTTTACTCCTTTATTTATGTGGACCGATGAACGACTCGACGCGTTTAAAGGGCTCTTCACACGATCAGTCAAAGGCTGATCCCAGTGTCAGAAGACACCCAAATATGGGCATCGAATACTAACTTGCCTCACTCCAGAATTGAGAACAAAGTTGGCATTCAATGCCCATATTTGGGTGTCTGCTGACACTGTCCTCAGACGTTCACTGATCGTGTGATGGCCCCTTTCCGTCAACAGATATTTCGCTGTTTCTTCTCGTTACCCGACGTTCGGACGTTGAAGTCGACTGATATTTTTCTGATTTTTATAACACGGACCGACTTGTGACTGCTCCCCTGCATTGACCGATTATTCTTTGCTCAACCTCTTCTCCTGCCAACTGACGTTGTTATACTTCTTCATGTCGACCAAACTCATTTCACGTGATAAACTTGTGTTGCAGCTGTTTTTGTCGTGTTCACAAACAGATTCGTTCATGTGCCTTCTATTATAACTGACACCTGACGAATAAGATTTTTGTACTCACTGTACAGCCCCTTGACTTACGACCTGACTATTTGGGAGGGTCTGCCTCACTGTCTTCAGACATTGACTGATCGTGTAAAGGGTTCGCTTTATTCCGTTTTGCCCGAAGTCGTTGACGTTTGTGACGAGCTATTGTCTCTTTAATTGCCTATTCTGTCTGAGTGTACTCGACTTCTCTTCCCATTCCAACGAATTGATCATTTAGGTTTTGCATAACGTGTTAGCAATTAGTTAGTTAATGGAAATAGTATTATCACCAACTATTCCTTCAACTTTCTGAATATATCGTTGTTGTACAGCTAAGTCAATATCCACTCTCATTTCATTTTCAAGAAAAATACCGCTTCTTCTTTCACCGTTAAGACTGTCCTCGTGTTTGCCAGCACCAACATTTCCTTACTCCTTTTGTTCCTATTGACATCTTACTGCATTTATATCAAAGCAGTGCAATCTAAAGTTTTCAAAAACCTATCCTAACCTTTACAGTTTTGTGAGCTTAAATTACATTCTCCTGCTGTCTGTTTCGGCCACAACTGACATCACAACCTTCCATTCGTTCCTTCTGATGTGGCGTCGTCCCTTCAGGCCTCCACCGACTTCTGAACCACATAGCATGCCCTACACTGTCGGGACTATCCTGCGACTGACTAGTATCGGGAACTGCGCGCTACATCCTACGCAGGCGACATTTCATACGACTATCAAAAACCAATATCTCTATGACCTCTTGTTGCACTTTACCATTTTTCCACTTGCAAGACGTTTACTGACTGACGAAATTGCGACTTGACTGATGAACCATGTCGTCTGATCCTATGCATAGTACTTTGTGCTGTCAACGCAGACGGTTTGTTTGTAAACTTCGGTACTGTAGCACCAATTAAAATGAAGTGGTGCCCAGAGCACACTGCTTCTACGCACCGATCAATTAATACATATGTCATTTCCGGGTGAAGCGACCGACTACGACTTTTTCGACTCTTCACGACTAGTTAGTTCTTTGACAGACCAACTCTAACTTTGGTGTTCTCACCTGTGGCTTCTCGGATAGGCCGAGTGCGGGGTTCATTCCTCTACGGTAATGTGTCTAGATTAACAACCCCTCGCTGCTCCGTTGCATTCAGCCTTTGTCCCATGTGGTGGAGGAGAGGCGGCGACTCTGCCACACGCGGTATTTTTAGCGTCTCAACTGGACTGTGGGCTCAGACCTCGTTTTTCATTGCCGCATTTTACTTCCGTGCTTTTCTCATTTACACTTGGAAATTAAAACTTTATATCTTGCTAGGGGAACTTGTTTCTTGTTTATAAAAGTTATAAGCCCCCACTGCACGGAACAAGTTCAGTCTAGATTGATTGCGGCTGGGCACTTAGAAGTCGTAGATGCACCCGAATAACCCTTTAAAGTTTCATTTCTCGTGTCTTTTGAACTGAAGCGTGTGCGTGTGTGTGGGCATGTTTACTGTGTTGCCTGTGTTCATGACGTCATCATTTTTAAATTATTCATCATCATTCGTGTTCATCGATAGAGTGTGGTGAGATTGTATTTGTTATTTATTTTGTTGTTGTTGTTCGTTGTTATTGTTGACAGTTCCCGCTGGCGGGCCAAAACAGTTCTCAGAGAAGCGATCGTTTCTTTACCCTCCTCACGCCTCGCCGTGTGTTACGTGCGCTGCACAACGCGAGCTCAGGCATCCATTTTGATACAACGATGCATTTTTTGAATTGATTTTCTTCCATAGTTCACCTAGTGCTGATGAATAAACATCGAAAATTGTCAGCACAAAACCCACTTCACGTTCAAGAGCAACAGTAACTGCAGGATGCAGGCAAGCAATAACTGCAGGGCGCAGGAAAGCAATAACTGCGGAGAACTGATTTGTTCTTTTTACTCAATTATTTAAGTTTCTTAGCAGACGACCTTAATAAATTTATTCCTTAACAATTGAACTGAAAGTAAAAAATTAACACGCTGCAAAGCTGCAGTTACCCAATTTACTCTTAAATGTGCTACAATGAACAAGAAATAAAACATACCACAAGAACCAGCATGCAACATGAACCAAAGATGAAAGGTTTAGGCATTTAATGGGGCATTTCTTCTGGGTCTACAGATTACTGGGGCATTTCTTCTGGGTTTACAGATTACTGGGACATTTCTTCTGGGTCTACAGATTACAGGGGCATTTCTTCATTTACTGGGGTATTCCTTCTGGGTCTACAGATTACAGGGGCATTTCTTCATTTACTGGGGTATTCCTTCTGGGTCTACAGATTACTGGGACATTTCTTCTGGGTCTACAGATTACAGGGGCATTTCTTCATTTACTGGGGTATTCCTTCTGGGTCTACAGATTACAGGGGCATTTCTTCATTTACTGGGGTATTCCTTCTGGGTCTACAGATTACTGGGACATTTCTTCTGGGTCTACAGATTACAGGGGCATTTCTTCATTTACTGGGGTATTCCTTCTGGGTCTACAGATTACTGGAACATTTCTTCTGGGTCTACAGATTACAGGGGCATTTCTTCATTTACTGGGGTATTCCTTCTGGGTCTACAGATTACAGGGGCATTTCTTCATTTACTGGGGTATTCCTTCTGGGTCTACAGATTACTGGGACATTTCTTCTGGGTCTACAGATTACAGGGGCATTTCTTCATTTACTGGGGTATTCCTTCTGGGTCTACAGATTACTGGGGCATTTCTTCTGGGTTTACAGATTACTGGGGCATTTCTTCTGGGTCTACAGATTACAGGGGCATTTCTTCGTTTACTGGGGCATTCCTTCTGGGTCTACAGATTACTGGGGCATTTCTTCATTTACAGGGGCATTTTTTCTGGGTCTACAGATTGTTTTGTGAGATACGCTGGTGAAAATAACGAATCAAGAGTCCCATTGGCAAACACTTTGACTTCGCTTCTATATTTGTATCTTAAAATTTGGTGAATACAACAAGTTGATGTTGTCAGGACATCTGGAGAGTTGATGTTGTAAAGACATTTGGAATAGGCCTAAGTACAGCTCAATGCACTAAATGAAACTAAAGATGACGCAATGAGTGTGGGCAACGGCCAGCGTTGTCCTGCTACACAAATTCAATAAAGGAGTTTTATGAAAAATAGTTTTTTTCTGCTTCACATTTGTTGTACAACTGCGTTTCAGAATTTCTTATAAAACATCGCAATGATCCACGCATTATTGAAAAATTTCGTCATAAAAACAGCGTTCGTTAGAGAACAGCCAAAACAAAGCTGCGTTTGTTATAAAATAGCGTCACTTAACTCCATAGCTCCTATAAAATAACATTTTTTATAGAAGAATGTTATAAAAAGAGCGTTTGTTACAAATCAGCGTCACGTAGTCCCACTGCTGTTGCACACCAACGCGACGAAAAAAGCGTTTGTTATTCAAAAGACACAGTCGTCATAAAATAGCGTTGCAAAAAGAGCCCTTGTGACACAGCAGCGTTATCATCCCGCTCCTCACCTGCCTGTTCTCAGGCGCGTCAGACGTAAGAGCTGTTGCAGCCGCAGGTACAGCTGGACCAGTCGACAGCATGAGGAAGCGTATGAGGGTTGTGTTGGTCTTAGTGTTCGTTACTGCCTACGTCCAGTGTGTGAGTACATTCGAAGTAACTGGATTACCCTGTGACACCTTCTTTTGGGCTCCATGCTGTACTGGTTAGCGTGACGGCCTCGCAGCCGGGACGTTCAGGGTTCGATCCCAGCTCAGGCTAGGTATTTCACGTAATCAGGGAGTATTTCCCGTGAGAAAGGAAGCTTAAACCACACATTCCTCACATCTCTCACCACACCAGTAGTTGTAAGGCATTGAAAACCCAACGGTAAAACTTGTTGGAATTAATGAAGGTGTGGGGAGCTGCAAACATCACCACGAATGTTAACATCTGATGCACCGTCGATACTGTACAGGTTGCTTGTAACAATGTATGTGTACCTCATATTGATACTGTACAGGTTGCTTGTAACAATGTATGTGTACCTCATATTGATACTGTACAGGCTGCTTGTAACAATGTATGTGTACCTCATATTGATACTATGCAGGCTGCTTGTAACAATGTATGTGCACCTCAGATTGATACACCTCAGGTACACCTCAGTCAGTATGTTGTATTCATTACACCTTGCACTTGCATGTTGTGAGCTTGGCGAGCAAAAAATTAGTCACCTATATTGTTTTTTGAGTTCCAGTTATTTACTATATACGTTCATCAATCGATCAAGTGCACAGTAAGCCACTTGTAGACTCAATGCCGTGCAGAATTGCCGTCATTATTCCTGTGTGTGGAGGTTTTACATCATATTAGTAGCAGGTGACTAATTTTTTGTCCGGAAAGCTAAGCCATAACACCTTGTTTTTTCTGTGACTACTAGTTAATATAAGACAAATCATTCATGTTCTATGTACAGTGAGGTATAGATTTTATGAGACACACTGTATACACATATATTACCTATTTATTACCCGGACAGCAGGACGACCTGTGGGCAGAGGTGTTCAGCGAGCCTGGGGGGGCAGGGGCCTCCCTGTACACAAAGGACTACGTCGCCGACCTCACCCTCTACCTCCCCTGGGCGCTCTCGGTGTGCGGTGCAGGAGCGTGAGTCTGGAGTCGTCTTGACCGTCGCGGGTACCCCGCTGAGCAGCCTTTACTGTGGGAAATTCAGAGCAGTAAATTGCAAAGAAATCGGAGCCCCATTTCGAGAAGCTACAGTTAGGATATTTTCATTTGATTTGAATATCGTATATTTGCTGATTACAAACCGAATTTTGAAGTACCTGTACAAAATGCGACCTGTTTCAAAATGCATGATATGTTTTCTTTTCTTTCCTTCTTTCTTTTTTTCATGTTTTTTCAGGGTGTATCATGAATGAAAATTTCTGTGACACTTTTGTTTCCTGTAATTTTAAGAAAAGAGGAAGTGACGTTATCAAGAGTTGAAAAGGGGAATATAGTGAATGAAATTGTCAATTTTTTTAACCATTTCGGTTGGTGCACCTCAAATCCTAGGGGCCCCCTGAACACAACGCTCCTGGGGACATCGAAGAAAAGGAATAGGGAAATATCAATAAAAAATAAAGTGAAGGGAACCGATGGATATGTGCTAGTAAATGTGTTGTACTCTATTTTTTGTAAAGGCGCATTAAACGGCTTACAGTTACATTCGCCCTTCGCAATGAGCGCTAGATCTGTTCCAGTAAACAACCGCTCCATCTTACACACTTCTTATAACACGCTCTATTTACTTCTTAAGATGCAATTATTTTTCATACTATTTGATGCTCGCTCTAGTTAACAAGCTCTATGCGTTAGACGACTACATATATGACGCGAGCTAGTATCTTAGTGGTCAATAAAGAGTACCTAATATCTACCCAATGTCTAGTTAATTAATGGTTTGCAGAGAGCACCAAATGGCTACTTAATAGTTAGTAGAGAGTACCTAATTTTCACCAGGTGGCTGCTGTACGAGCATCACGACTATGGCAGCGCCAGCTCAGGAGAGTGCCAAGTCTTCCTTGGGTCCGGCTCCTGTGTGGAGACCAATTACAACGTAAGTTCAACCCTTAATAACTGAGGGGTGCGCCAGGTCAACTGCAGCCACAATTATCATTTACCCTGGCATTGTTTTTAGCAAAGCATAAATAGGACTTGTAGCAAGTGAGGTATGTTTTATGTATAAGTTGTTGTTATAAGTAAAGTATGGATAATGCAAAAAATTGATTGCGTTGTTGCTGCTTCTGGGAAGGAAGAGAATTAGGGAGTGATGCTGCTTAGATTTGGTCGGATGTTCGTTGGTAAGTCTACAGATCAGAAAAGGTAAGTAAACTCGTAAAATCTTATAGCGGTTTCTCAAATTTGATATATATTTCAGTGGACATTTTGATAAATGTATGAACTTTAGGTTTGAGTGGCTCCAGCCAACACATGTGCTAGTCAGAACTTTTTTCGCATACGTGAGACGCGTCACCGCACGAACGGAAGCGTGGCTCAAGCACTCGTGCGTGCATGAATAATGAGTAGAATGATGCACAAAACACGGACAAGTTTACACTGAAATGGTACCAACTTGACACATACATTCAGTAGTAAGTAATGAAACGCACTCTCAATGAAACAGAACAATTCCAACACTCATGAAGCATTGAGTTGCTTTTCGATAATTTAACTATAACCCCAAGCATGACATTCTAACGCAACGGCTGTTTCCAATTTTGCAGTAAAGAACTGTGATCACTTATTCAACAGACGGATTTTGGAAGAGAAGCATTACAAGTACGCCATGCTGACACTCATGTCTCAAAATTTCATCAAACAAATTCCATTAATTGATTCTTAAAAATATAAAAGTAGGAAAGCTATAAATTTTTAAATTTTTTAATATCTCAGCATGATGCTGTTTCACTCCATCATTATGGCCATCCTAATGACCTCGCAAGACTAGGCAGTGTGTAGGTACAGTGGGTCGACTGGACGATTATCACACATCAGTTCTCTAGATTTTGCTCCGAGTAAGGTGTCGACTCCTGAGAGAAATGTAGCTAAAATTTTTAGGTCGAGTGCTTCTTCATAAAGTTAGAAATAATTTTCTCGTCGAAAAATTGAAACGTGGATCGTAAGAAATACGTTCTTATCTAAGGTGCCTTTCTATTTCAGAGCAACAGACCTTCGTATGACCAAGAATACGTTTCTATGTCAGCACCATACTACCATTTCACTATGACGATCTTTTCAGCATAATGAATTTTTCGATGAACATAAACGCTGAACCATTCGCTGGCAGGTAACCTCCATCCGCCAGGCCGGATCACCGACAGTCCTGGACCGTCCGTCCCTGACACTTTACGCCTACTCAAATTACAGGGGCATCGAGTTTTACATCACGCAAGACCTGCCCTTCCTGGGCGTGTTCTCCGACCAGGCCTACTCGGCCATAGTAACTGGACCTGATCCCTGGAGCGTGTACACGTAAGTCCTGGTTATTTTTTGGAGAGGGTAAATATCACCAAAGATTCATCTGCGAGACATATGCTGTTATAAAAAAAGTCACGTCAGGCTTGCGAGCCACACAAAGGAAAAGAAAAAAATATTGATTCCAACTGAGTTAACATGTAGGTTTTCCAGCCAACATATGTGAAAAACACTAGGTTTTCAATGCCCTGCAATTACTGACGCATCAGTGATCTAACAAATTTATAGTTTAAGCTTCATTTCTCAAAGGAATTAAGGACTTTTTCATTCCACGAAAATCCGTCAGTGCGGCCTGGCCAGGAATCGAACCCTAGTCTCCTTACTACAATTTACGACGCCTAACCACTGCGCTGTGGGGCCCCACCGACTACCGACCCTTTGACTTCACATTATTGTGTTGCAGGTACGACAGCTACGACGGACAAGCTACGTGCCTGCAGCCTAACACGACGCTGCAAGTAGGCGAAGTCGCCGTCGGCGTTGGCGTGTTCCCCACGTACCACGAGCTAGGCAGCGCGGGGGCAATACGGAGCGTCCGCAGAGGCTGTGACTAATTCTTTCCCGAGCTCATTCCATTCATTTTTCCGACTCATTTTGGCCCACAAGTACGTAGCTATGGTTGAAAATGTGAATAGAAACTAGAAAGAGTGTTAAGAAAGCTACGTCTCGTTATTTTTAACTGATGTAACGCGTGCAGTAATACCTTGTTTAAAAATTATTTGGATCAATTTTGGTGAATGATTTTATTTTATTTTATTTCATTATATTTTGCAGGAATGATTTGCTGGACTGATGATGGAGTTGGCTTCCGAAATATTTCCTAACTGAACATATTAAATTTCTTGGCATTTTTTTCGTTTTCAAATTTTTATTTACCATTTGTATGATTAGATACTGCATGGTGGTCCGAGTTCATGTACACCTTAATTTTAAGCCTGCCAAAAATCACTCTAGAATGAGATAATTGTACTCACAACATGAAGAAAATGCAAGTAATTCTAATATCATCCACTGATCCCCTTAATTCAGAAAAGTTGTACGCCTATCCTCCCCTAATTCTCCTCACGATTTTAAAACGAACGGAAATTTTCTGTGCCTTCTCCTATTCCACTATTGGTGAGGCATTTAAAAAGCGCGAGCAGACGATTATAATCATAATTCTTTTGGTTGGCCGTAACATCATCAATCTTATCGATTGAAAAACCTATCTCTGACTTTTCCAATCATGCATCAATAAAAATGGATCCTTCTGAGGGTGTTCGTGATTTTTCCTTCATAACGCTTAAGAAATTGGAAAGTAAGTAACTTGAACCAAAAAGTAAATTTTTTATGAGATTTTTATTATATGTGATCCATTTACAGAATCTTTGGCCTAAAATATATCACAAACTTCATTTGGATCTGAGAACTTCAAGGACGTTGGTGTGATCAAAAGCACTTTGAAAAGTCACTCATCGTTTATCTGTTCGTGAACTATTCACATAGCTCCATGGCGTACTGGTAGCGTGATGGCCACGTAACCGAGAGGACCTGGGATTGAATCTCGCTCAGTCGAGACATTTTTACGTAACCAGGGAGTACTTCCCCTGGTAAAGGAAGTTTAAATCACACATTCCTCACATCCCTCACCACGCCAGTAGTTGTAAGGCATTGAAAATCCAACAGTAAAACGTGTTGAAATTAATAAAGGTTCTATCAATGCAGAATGGTTTAATTTGATGAAAGTATATTGAATGACAGTGAAAATGAGATCATATAAAAGTCTCTACAGCCATTAGCTATGGGGTTATGAGTATTTGAAAAAAATAAACTTTTTTGTTGCGCACCCTGTTTATTCTATTTTCGGAATGGTCTTTTACCCTTAATTCATACAAGGGGTTTTTACCAACTTGAAAAATCAGCTTCCAAAAAGTGTCGTGTGAGGATTTTCTTTCAATATTTCTTCAAACAAAATGCAATAAGATTTCTTTCTGTATCATGATGATTCTTACCGGTCATAAAAATATTGAAATTAGGGATACTGCACAATGCTCCTTGATTAACTCAATTGTGGCAGGAATTGAATTTAAAGCCTCAAGATCCAAATGATTTACAGGAACAAAAATAATTTTTTATCGCGTAGAATGTAGTATATCTGAAGTGTTGCTGTCCTCTAGATAGAAGTGGGGTTAGGTGCGACTATCTTCTGGATTGTTACAAGCGTAAAGTGCGATTGTCTTCAGGACTTCTGTATTTCTTGCCCTTTGGGTTTTTACAAATATTTACTCTTGCTTCCCCAGCTCTTTTTGTGCTTTCTTCCTTAGTATTCCTAACTTGCTACTTGTTTTGTGCAGAGTACTATATGTGGGAACACTTTTTGTATGAATTACAAGTTTCTTATAGACCATATAAAATTGTCTTTTCGCCTTGCTCTTTTTCAAGAAATATTTCATGCAGTTAAATAATGATTAGTTATGGCAAATGCTATAATTAAATGTGAATGTAACCTTGGGAGTTTAATTACAAAATAAAAAGTAACCACAAAACTGATCCAATATTTGCATATACAGATGGTTACTTTGATAACTAAGCATACATTTTATTAGTTTATAGTTTATATGCTATAATTGTGACTCGGACGTCAAAATTAAAGTTTTCAGGAGCAATCGAGTTATCCGGAATACTGTAATCAAGGCTAAAATTGAAGGCGCCGGATTCATTTTATAAAAGGTCGCCAATGGAGCTGGGAGGTTGTATTCATTCCTAAGCATTCACGTGAGTCAAGAGAAATTTTAAAATAATGTATGATTCTGACATTTAAATTGATCAAAAACTTTTTATTGGGCACTATTATGCAATATAATCTACAAACTTAGTGAGGAATATCCAATTATTTAGTGATGTTCGTCGTTCGTTCCTCAATAGATGAATTATAGAGAAGCCAGCGCTACAGCTATATAAATTGCAAATGCGTATTTTCTTTCATATCACTATGGTTATTGTCTGTGTTCTTCTAACTTGTAAAAGTTTATATAAATCACAATATGATTACCTGATGTTTGATGATGTTCATATTATACAATGATTGATTTGGTTAAGCAATTGATTTTGTAATTCTCTCAAGTGTATTTCTCTAAAATATTTCTATTATGCTCTGTTCTTATCACATGTGTTTGCGATGTTTCTGTATGATAGTTTATTAGATCCATTTCTTGTTTTTTAATTTTTTCCAATAAAATATTTTAGTTAAGAAAAGGTTAAAATTAAATTGGAAATCTGTTCAACTTTTTTATATTGCTGCTAAGTTTTTAAATGATGTATAAAATTTTATTTTCTTTACCTTTACTGTATCCAAAAATCTTAATTTAATTTTTTCTCAATATATTTTTAAATCTGTCTCAATTATAAAATTACATAGTTTCTCAAGTGGGGTTATTTTATTTCCAACTTTCTAATTTATTACATTGCAGCAGATATGTCATCATTTTTACTACACACCTTAGCACATTGGTTGCGATATTATTTACCCAGGGGCAAAACGACCCACTGGTGGCTCGTCTTGCAGTCAATGTGTTAAGCTATTATGAATAATTCAAAATCAATAATTACATAATATCCTTAAAACTGCAACAAACTGTTCAAAACATGATGTGTATCAAGTCAACTTTCTAGAATACATAAAATTAAAGATATTCTGGCAACACTGGTATTCCTATCATTTTGTGCAATCTAAAACTGTTATTAATAATGATTAATTAGACAGTTAAATAAAGTTAAGTTTGAATGTTTTATGATTAATATGATAATAATAGCTTTCTTGTGACCAATAAATTACCATAAGAGGATCAATATTGAATCTTACATGGAAATACACCTTTGCATAGGTTGCATATTTCTATAGTCCAAACTGAAGAGTTCATTCTTGTCTCTCTCAAGATCCTATTCTAGATGGCTAGGAGCTTTAAACTACCTAATATTCTAATCTAATGATTGGTATCTTAAAATAAAATTTATGCTGTTTTACATTGAAATCCATAATAAATGGATAAAAGTATTTCAGAAAAGTGATCAGCAGTTGAAAAACTTAAGGTTAGATGATAACTTGTACATTAACTTAAAATTATATAAATATTTATTGTGATTCAATAATACAATAAATGCATGCTGTGTATAGAATCTGTCATTTCTATTAAAATTTTGTGAATCAGACATTGCTCCTGTCAGGCATAGGCTGACAATTACTCTATAAAGTATGAGTAATCTTTAACTTGCATGACACTGTGAAAGCAAAATTTGAAATCAAGACTTGTTAAAAACATTTTTTTTAATGTCTAAATTTAACAAAGGTGTCTGAAAAGCATTTTGATATTTGTATAGAGTAAACTTTGCAAGTTTAATGTCAAAGTTTAATGCCACTATCAGGAATCTAGAGAATGCTGATAAAGAGCCAGAAAAAAGCTTCAGTGAAATTTTGTGAAAATTTCTTCAGTGATGAAGCACCATTCAGTAAAATTTTGATAGTCTGTGGCTCAGAATTTGGTTCTAGTTTTTATATTGGCATAAAAGTTAATTATTTGTTCAGTGTGCAAAGAATAGTATAGAAAGACACACATAAGAATAAGTTTCACAATGTTTTATTCTGATTGTTTTGTTTTGTACATTTAGGAGCCATAAAAGGGAGTTTGAAAAATTATTTTACCTTGTACTCCAAAATTATGGTTATATTTCTTATTCTTTGTCTTTGGTTTTCTGACAAAAGAAAACGAGATATTTTATGTTAGTCATAAATACTTTCCTCAACACATGAGTATTCTTTTGTAAGATTGTGAACATTGGTTCCTTTTGAAGGAAGTTCCTGATATGTTGATGCATATTAGTATTTTGTATAAATATTCATGCAATTACTGTGATCAATCTTGCATTGGAAGCACTGCTCCAACTACTTGTATGATACCCTCAGCATAAGGAAGTGTCCCCCAAAACAACTAAACCTTGCAAAACCATAAACCTCATCTTTTTGAAAACATTTAGTCAAAGACCATACATTTAAAAGTACAAATTTTACAATAAATAAATCAAATAACCAGAACGAATAAAATCCTTCAGCTAATTTTAAATATAGTTTCACATAATTGAATTAAAATTCTAATTACTGATAGTATGCACTACATTTTTATATATATTGCAAGATATTTGCTATACTTTGTGGATTGAAGGTGAATAAAGACATCAAGAGTAGATTTTTTGGTTCACAGTAGTTGAAAATGTCAATGGGTCAACAATAATAATAATAATAATAATAATAATAATAATAATAATAATTGCTGTGAAAAAGTTTAAATAATAATAATAATAATAATAATAACCTCAGCATGGCATGGATCGACTACAAGAAGGCTTTCGANGCTAGTGTAGCAGGTAAAAATAAGCAATCAAAGGATGTTAGAAAAAACATTTAATTGAACTTCAGGAGTTTGAGTACGATAAAAATTTGATTCACTCTTAGCATTTCTAAGTCCGACTTTGACTCCATCCAAAACCTCCGACTTGGCAACCCTGCTTACATGACTGAAAATGAATGTGATTTAAAAGATGTAATTTTTTTTATCATGTGTACTATTATGCAAATAAATTTCTGTAATCTTTTCATATGGCTTGAAATTTCACAACTCAAGTTACAAAAATGAATTTTAGCCATTAAATTTCTAACTCCCTCCTTGACTGATAGCCCTCTCTGTATCTTTTGACTTGACAACCCTGGTTACAGTAACATTGTTGCTCAATTTTAGTAATATTTTTGAAGTTTACTATTTAAATATGAGAAGTGCAAGTACTAAGTTTAATTCCATATAGTTCCAAAAGCCCAATTTTGTCAACCTATCTCCATGTCCTGTCTCACAAGGTACTATTTCAGTGGTGTCCCTCTGATTCCAATGCCCTTTACTACAGACACTTCCCAATTGGATCGGATTAACCGAAAACATTATCTTCCAATCAAAATACTGTCTTACATTGGATGATGCTAACCTGCCATTTGGCCTGGCACTCACAAATCTTGTTTGCAGTTTACAAAATATGGACATGCAAAATCAGTGAGCTAAGTTTGAAACTTGAGGTGTCACTGTAATTCTATAATGACCAAAATATATATGAAATAAGGCTGCAGTTACTTTTGTACAAAAACCTAGCAGCAGCCTTAATGAAATAGTCCCATATAGTACCACTAACCACTGATATTCATAGGGTTAAGTTTATTTTTGCTGAAAGTGAATATCCAAATCTGAACAAGTAGAAAATGCAAGTTGTACAGGATGTTCATCTGGTTTCATTACTGTTTAAATTTAATTACAAAGACAATTGATAACACAAATATGGATATAACAATTGTACACACTTGTTCCATTGAACACTAAGCTTATACAATTTTAATCTCGTTTCATTTTTGTATTTAAAGTACTTACTTGAATGAAGTAGTATTTATTAATAAACCCCTTTGATATTGNGGCGATTTAGAGGAAAGTCGGGCGGTACATCTGGTGGCCAGTATTAAGGAAAACGTGCTTCAGTCGAATTTCTCTACATGGCACAATAAGTTTATTGAGACAGGCTCAGTGTTACAGATGGGGCTGGGCAAACAAGAACATGTGAAGAAAAGATTGAGCATGTAAGAGAATCATTCTTACATTCTTCCACCAGGACCATCCATAATCATCTCAAGACTGCTATAGAGCTTTGCACAATTTTCTTCACATATGCCTGCAATTGTAGTTAATGTGTACCCACAGAGTGGCCGAAATATCTTTATCAAGCATTCATTTGATGACTGTTGGATTGAAAAGTACACACGAATTTTGTGGCCACTGTTTTCATCTGATATTACGCCTGGTTTTCTTTCTATGGGTTATGTTAAAGCTATTTTGTATCCAACAAAGCTTTGGGCCATTATTGAACTGAAACAAAGGATTGCAGGTATGATTGCAATCAGTGTTGAGGCTACTTTTGTGTATAGTTTGTGAGGGATAGAAAATTAGTCTTGCATAAAAATTTATGCATTTTTCTTATTTTGTTTTATGTTTGGCATTCCTTGTATATGAGGAATCAGAATGGAATGTTTTTATTACTGAGTGTTTGCTCTTAAAGTATTCTTTTTTGGGTTTATTCATTTTTTTAGTGTATGCCTGAGATTGCCTTTGGAGATGAAGAATCAGCAGTGTAAATTATTTTCTCTGAAGATTTTATAGGATTTTATTACATACTAGCTGAATCTGGCCATGTCTTGCTATGTCTTAGTCTGGCTAAATAGAAGTAATGCATAAATGGTTACCAGGTGGTGGTTTTCCAAAACATGTATATGGAAACATGCATGTATTAAATTGCTATGTTATGTCAAAATTTCAAAACCATCATCATTCAAGTACTATCGGAGATTTAAGATTTTGAACCCTCAGATGTTTAAATTTTAATTTATGTAAATTGTGTTTCTAATTTTTAGTTTTTAGTAATCAAATTTTGATGTCCATGTAATAGAATTCTCAATTTACTTTTTCATGTAATGAAAAGAAGCCAGTATGAGAATAGAGATTGAAGCTGCACTAAACATGATCAGTTGTTTGCATGGCTTGTTGTTAAAACGGTGCTGGCAGTGATGGTGAGTGTACATTATAATCAGTGGATGAATTTTTTTTATAGATTCTTGACATAATTAATAGGGTAGGTTAGTTATATTTTTACTCTAAGCTTTTGGAACCTGTGTCCCCAGGGGCATGGTTAGGTTATCTTAGCTATAACTGGGCATTCAGGACTTCTATCATTCATACCCACTTTACTTTTGTTTTGATCTCCTCATCTCGTATTATTCTTTACCTTTTTTTCTATCTTGACTTGTTTCTATGTGGAGGAAATCCTGTGTGGAAACACCCATGCATAAATTCCATATCTCCTGAAGTATATACTAAATACATAGTCACTTCTTTTTCCTCTCTTTAGATTGCATTTAGTGTTGATAGAGAGCTTTAGATAATCGAATCTAATCTTCTACCAAATGTTCACCAATTACAGAAATTTTTTGCTATTCACCTTGGCTAATTGTTCTACTGCCTTGCAGAATGGCGAGCAACAAAGCGAGTAAAATGAAAATCTGCGTCGTGGACGGCTTGGCGATGGTGTGGAGCCTGCAGCAGGTGCAGGCGCTGCGGAAGCACCGAGTGACGGGCATCATGGACGGCTCACTGCCGGACAAGCCCTTGCAGAACAGGAGCAAGGGGCTGCCCATGTTGCTGATGAGTGAGGCCGCCACCATGCTGCAGGAGATGGGGGTAATAGAGCTGGTGCACTACCCTGCCCTGCTTGCTTCCCCCTCCGACAGGATGGACGTCTTGCTGACCACGCTCGAGAAGGGCGACTACGCGAAGCAGCGCAACAAGTACTACGACAAGCGGGAGGTGCAAATCAACAAGCATGGTAACAAAATACTCCAGAGTGCCAAGAAAAAGAATGCCAAGCTAGCGGATGGTGACCCCAAAAAAGTTCCCGATAGTGAGTTGACTTTGGAAAAAGTGATAAGTGACAAGCTTAAGCAAATAAGTCCTCCTAAAGATGGGACTCTCCTTTCTCAAATTCACAACGAATATCCCTTCATGAAGGACTTGGTGAGCGAACCAGCAGTGTGGAATTTTCCCTCGACAGAGAGAGAAAAACATCTGTATTGCGTCTTTAAGGACTTGTGGCAAAAGAACTACTGGCTTGTAGCTGGAGGGGATTGTGGGGTAGATTTTCTCGTCTACAAAGGTGACCCAATTCTAGTGCACGCTACTTTTGGTGTCACGGTTGTAGCCTCCGATTGCCCTGCAGCTCACGATCCTAATTCACCAACACCGCCTCCGACGAGCAGAACTGGTGTGCACATATCAAACTTCACAGCCTGTGTACGGGTCAATAACATCCAGAAGCGCAGCACGCTTATTGCATTTGTGCAGGCGGATGGTAGAGTTAATTACCAGACCATCAAGTGGAAGGGCTTGTGTTTTGCTGGGGCAACTATTAAGTGAAGTGCCCTCGGAATTACAGTAATTTTTTGCTTATCGATCGCAGGGGTTTCATTCCAGCTACTCTCGCGATGGGCTAAAATTCATGAAGCAAAAATTAAATCTTTGACTATCGCGGGTGTCACCGACCAGACCCCCTCCCCTCCCTTGCGTTGGGGAAATCCGCTATTTAAATCCAGGATTGAGCCGTATGATTAACTAGGGTGTTGTGATAGATATTTCAATTCTTCTTAATGATCGAAGCTTTAAATAGTCTCCACACACGCTTATGAACCATTATCACACTCTTAAATTACTCTTTTTGTCGAACAACATCCTTACACCCTAGAGAAAACAAACTCACTAGTCTCAATGTGCGCAATGTACTGAGAAAACAGAGATACTTCTTTACATTGAATATTTATACGCATCCGCGATAGGTGAAGTGCGGTACAACGAGGGATCACCTGCTGTACTGCCGTAGACGGGACTCGTGGCCTTCGCTGGCGAGTTCTGGGCATGAACTGAAGTGAAGGCATTGAGAAGTTCTGGTCATGCTATGCATGGCAGCTCACTATGTCGTTAGACGTAAGCGTGGCTTTATCCTTTTAATGCCTTGTGATATTAAAATAGTCGTCATATAATACGATGCGATTATTTTTCTCCTTTTATAGAGCATGGCGTTTTTACGAGATATTGTGTTACTTCGTGAGGCTATTCCCTGTCTCTTTCCTCCGGTCCTACCTCCACCGACTTGCGTCCGAGGTACACTTGAATCTCGCATACAGCGCTAGATCGGTTCCAGCATGCATCTGCTCTACAGTCGTTCCTCGCATAGAGCGCATAAAATAGCCCCAAAATATTAATCATAAGAGCTAATAGACCGTTTTACAAACGAGTAAGAAGAAAAAGCGGTTTTCTGGAACCATTCTAGCGTTCAACACGTGGGACGAGTGTAGAGCGATTGTTTGTACAACAGACCTAGCAGTCCACGTGGGGGACGACTGTACTGCCTACTAGTGCGTGAAGTCGTCCAGCTGGCAATAGAGATGAAATCTTGCTCTAGGTCAGGATAACTCAACTTTTCTTGTAGAAAGGACTTTACTTACTTCTTCTATTCTCCTACCTCACTATCGAGACAATTTATCGATCATTTTTTCTAGTTGCATAAAAGCATGCTTCTTTGTGTAACTGAAATCCCATTTCGAAAACATCTCGTGTATCATCACGTGTGCATACCTAAACCTCATTTTTCAGTGGATTAAAATATAACTAAAATAATAAAAACATCTGAGAGCTTTTGCCTTCACGGATGTATTGAGACCAGCAGAATTAAAAAAAAAATGTTATCACCCTTTTGTGTAGAATTCTGAACTGATCATAAAGAATGCATGGTACTTTGTGACTCGTTTTAATATTGGCTCCATTTCTTATTGAAGACGTTTTTAACGAGCTTTTTCTGACTGCCTTATTTGTTACAAGAGCTTCAGGGGAATTTTCATCGGGTGTGTCGCTGAGGGAGATCTCGTGTGGCCAAACGTCTTTTCCAGAAAGGTCTTTCCATGGGCACACAATCCCTTCCCTAATGTACTCCACAAGTGTATTAGTTCTTGAAAGGTTTCCACTAACTAGTGCATTATGTACCGTATACAGTGAGCTATAGTGATGTTTTCACAATAGCTCGCTGGGAGCTCCGTTCAGAGCAGAAGGCCCCAGCACCACCACGGGGACGTCTACATTTCTTGCTAAAATGCACCAGCAAAGAGCTGCAGTGCTCGCGAAAAATTCTTTTTGGCTCAGGGATGTACACACTTACAAAATTTTAAATTGTGTTCTATAGTTTAGCTAGTTGATACGACCTAAACTAATAGCGAGACTGTCGGATACGACAATACATATCAGTGATACTGAAAATAACCTATCACCTCAGTTACCGTAAATGAGAGGGCATCTTAGGGACTCAACATTATTTATCGTTCTTAACTTATCTAATGGGCTCCATGGCGTACTGGTTAGCGTGATAGCTTCGCAGCCGGGACGTTCAGGGTTCAATCCCAGCTCAGGCAAGGTATTTCACTTAACAATGGTGTACTTCCCTTGGGAAAGGAGGCTTAAACCACACACACCTCACCACGCCAGTAGTTTTAAGAGATTGAATTCCCAACGGTAAAGCGTGTTAAAATTAAAGCTTTTTTTTTTGTCCCTCAATTTTGGGAGGGTCGCGTCTACTGGTCAATCATATTATAAACAGGGTTGTGAATGAAAAAATATTCGGTAACACTTTTTTAACATGAATCCTATGTAATTTGAAGGTAAAAAATATTAGTTATTAGACTACCATGTTTAATTACTGTGAAATGAGTTTTGAATTTTTGCCCAATGTTATTACTGCTGAGTGTGCGAGGTTGCTAACCAGCAAGCAAGATAATCATACTTTTGGTATTAGATAGACGGGCATTAGAATTCTCTCGGACATTTCAGGTAATCTTAGATCTGTGTAGCACTTTTTTTATTTACTATTTGATTAGTGGTCATAATGTTCAGTTCCAGGTTTATGAAGCACCTGCGCTCGAATCGCAGTAGAAATATGTACGAGAAATTTTTAATTAGATATCAATCGCACATGTGGGCTCCATGGTGTAGTGGTGAACGTGATGGCCTCAGCCGAATGGACGAGGGTTCGAGCCTCGGTTCAGGTGGGTGGGGCTTTTCACGTGACCACGGAGTACTTCCCTTGGAAAAGGAAGTTTAAACCACACATTCCTCACATCCCCCACCACACCAGTAGTTGTAAGGCATCTAAAACCCAACGGTAAAACGTGTTGGAATGAATAAAGGTTCATATAGCTATAATGACGTTACAATCTTTCGATTGTCGACAGATTGAAACAAACTTAGCAGAATTGGAAATGTTGGAAATGATGTTACAGTAAATGAATTATTTTGAGATGAAGGACAAAAAAGAACCTATGAGGTTATGATACGATGATGGCTATATAATTTAGCATTGCATGACTTGGCATAGATTTAAATTCAGCTCTACGTGGTGTCAAAAACATCTATCTAATCAGAAGGATAACAGATCAACTGTAATGTGCTTTTCGTAGTGTACAATTATGTAATTCTTAGAGTTCCGAAGGTTAAGCAATTGTACAGCCGTACGGTAGACACAATACTTTTAAGTAAGACAAACCTTTTGAAGGAGTGGTATGTTCACACAACTTGCTGTCATTCGACACGCGATTTTGTTTCGCCTTCTGAGTTATCTCGAATTGATGGAATTAGATTGCGCAGAATTTAATCAAGCTAAACTAGTACACGACTGCAGTTGTTGTATATGTATAGAAGAAAAAAATTAGTTGCTGGTAGTCATGATTATTGTGTGGTGGCTTGAAGTGTTTAAATACAATCTACCAAATTTTATACTCATATTTTGCATGTAGCTAGCATATTAAATCTAATTTGAATCCTGGTTACTGAACGTTTTATCAGTGAAGAACGTTACATGTATTAAATGATGGTCGAGATACACTACATTGCAATGGCGTGTCACTGTCCTTTACAGCAATGCTTGTGAAAGTCCTACGGATAAAATAAATGTACGGAGTTCTCTAAAAATATCTTAAAGATCTTTCAAAGCCTTTTATAGTAAAATTAGACATAATAAAAGGACTTCGTTTACAAATTCGTTATATTTTTTATTATTCCGAACATTTTGACGAAACGTTAGTTTACTGGGAAAGTTGGGGACATTTACTTGGAATTTAGGGTAAAATGGCACTCGAT
Organism: Orchestia grillus; assembly: GCA_014899125.1. NCBI lineage: Eukaryota > Metazoa > Arthropoda > Malacostraca > Amphipoda > Talitridae > Orchestia > Orchestia grillus. The sequence goes on from VOMN01092678.1 coordinate 22,518, forward strand.
GGTCAGTCTTGTAGATGTCTAAATGGATGTAGGTTATTGTTACACTGCGTGGTCGTTAATGTATTAATTGTTCAGCTAGATGTTATGAATGGATGTAAATGTCCTGTGATAGACTGAATAAAATTAGTTCTCAATATTTAAGCTGGCGTTACATTCCAATGTTAAGCATCTTTTTTCTTTTGTTTATACTTGTATTACTGCTCTATGTGTTGCTATGGGTCGTGTAGATCGAGCTATACTGATGATCGGTACGCTGGCTACGGTCGCATGGCTTCTCGATACGCTATCAAAGCCCTGACTCGTACTCTTATATCGTCGCTAGTTATCAGTACGATCACTAGAGTTCCTATAATTAATCATGTTGATAATGAATTGCTATACATGTGTCTGGCGACAATCAGACAGACTTGGCTCCAATCATTACCGAGAGCCTTGCTACCTATTTATGTATGGGAGAGTGATGCTCAGCTGAGCGATTTTTATCCAGTCACCTCCGTGCTGCTGTGCAGGTGTGGGATGCGCACTTGGTCTGACGTATTTGTGAAGTCCAGTTGTAATCTATTAAAAGGAGTACATTCCGACCGATGTACGGTCTGATGAAAAAGCACTTTAGCCTTGATAACGTATTTCTATTGCTGTATTTAATGATGGCTCATTTGGGTTAGTTTGTTCTTTGAATCATACTCAAGAAAGGGATAAATGAACATCAAAGTTTATTTGTAGTTTCCTTGAACTCAATTTGACATTACTTTGTATGTCTACTTGACTGGCTTATTAGTTTTAATTGATATTTTTTTATATTTACTTTGACATAAATGTCTTATCATTGGTTTTTTTCCTATTGTGTATCTGAGTATAACTAAACATGTTTTTTTGACCAACTTTGCTCCTTGCGTTTAATTAGCTATAAATAAATAATTTTTGGAGGTTTTTCCTCCTTGGTGTAAAAGTTGTAATATGTATAGGAAGTCATTCATGGAAGAGTATTTGATTGAAATGAGCCCATTGATATACCAAAATTATTAGTTTTATTTTGATTCCATTCTGAAAACACTTTTGATGTTCATTCCTGAATTCTAAGCTTAAGCAAGACTTATTTTTGTCAAGCTTGATTTTTTTGTGCAACATTTCTTCCCATTTAATCAATTTTTACTAAAGTGATATTTATTCCTATCAAGTCTAATTATGTTACTAAATTATATTATTCCTAAGTAAAGTATTTTTATTAAATGTAAATTTTAGTCTTAATGTTAAACTTTGATATAAATGATTATTTTTTCTAAGAATAAATATGTAAATTTGGAAAATGTTGTAAATGGGTTCTGCGAAAGGAATGGTAAAATTTAATAACCTGATAATTTCTAGTGTTTAGATAATAGCATTGAAAGTAAATAGGGCTAACTACTTTTTATCAAATGCAAAATTTAAATTAAATTTTTTATTTCTGTATGATCTTAAGAAATAAGAATGCAAAGCATAATTGAAAGACTGTCAAAGTTATAAATTTTTGCTAGCCTCTGATCATATTCGTTAATTTAAAATGTCAAAACTTTGACAAGATATAGAAAGTAATTCCATATCTTTAGAGGGAAAGACAAGAAAAGTTGTAGTTAACATTTACTTAACTGTTGCTAACTGCACTGTATCCTGTTTGATGTACAGCCTTCATTTTAGTATCATTGAATAGATATTATGTTTCTTAGGGGTAGAAATCTGTTCATTGAAAAATTTTGATAAATGGAAAAGCTGTATTGAAAGATATTCAAACTGTTTCTGTATTAATATTCAAAAATCCTGTATTAATATTTTAAAGTTCCGTATTAATATTTTGATATTTCAAAGTTTACAGAAATTTTGACATTTTTATATTTTTTTTAAATTATTTTGCTTTGTGTTAAATAAATGAAACAAACCTTTCCAAACATAATGTGACCCTAACCTAACTTAACCCAATGTAATCCTTGTGACCCTAACCTAACAAGGAGAAAGCATAGTAGCAAGATAAGAGTTGTACAAGATAAAGTAATTTTTCATCATTTTATCCTATCATAAACCACTTGAGAATAAGTTTCTGCCACTAAAGAAAAAAAAAGAAAACCCAATTACATCAAAATGCCACTTATGACGTCAAAATGTAGGAACCTGCCACTCAACCTACATCTTTACCCTGCAGTAAGACAGTGTTCCAGAAAAACTTGCATAAAAGCAACTACACTTGCATATCATTTAGCCAAGGTTTCTATGAGATAATTTGATTGTAAATTCTGCTACTAAACTACCTGTACTAAAATGCTCTTCTAATCAGAATGAAAACATGAAAGTTAGTACCAAACCTGGCAAGTAAATTAAAAATGTTATTCTTATGTGCTGCATATGAAAAAATAAGCTTCTAAACCATCACAACCATAACACGTTGGTTGCGATGATGCTATCTTCTTAGGGGCAAAACGACCCACCGGTGGGTTGTATTGCAGTCAATGTGTTAAAACATTGATTAAGATTGATCCCTTACATTTTATATTCTGGAAACAAATAGAGGATATTATTGTGGAAACTGTCAATTAATTAGTGTTCAATTAACATTGTATTTTGAGTTGAGTTTAATTGCCCTTGTGATGTAATAGTTGTCTGCGTTTTGTGATTTAGATTACCTGAAAGTTTTCTTTCATAACTAATGAAAGTGTATGCATTGATTATAAAAATTTAATATGTTAAAAGGTGTTTTATTATGCTTGTTTGTTCAAGTGTATTGCTTCTAAAAAACACATATCATTTCACCTCAGCACTAGCTAGGCCTTCCTAGAATCTTATACATGGGGTAAGAACTAACATAAAAGGGTACATTTTTATTTGTAGACCAACATTGTGGGAATGCTAAGATTGCATCATCATAAAATATGTTCTAGTTATTATAGCCCTGAAAAAATACTTTCTACTTTCATGATGTTTATGTTTTGCAGATTGTATTTAACTCTGCTTTTTAATTTGAATCAAAGTACCCGTGTTCTATGGCACGGTTACGTCCACAGAAAAACAAAGACAGCCAACAGGGCTCAGCATCCCGCTCTGCAATCACACACAGAAAAGGTAAGTCATGGAAGATTTAGTGTAGTTACTTTTAGAAAATATCAAACAGTTTAGTTTTTTTAGTCCTGCAAAAGCTGTTAGTATTGTTCAATGTTTGTCTTAATCCAGGATGAGACATTTCAATGTAGCATGGACAGAGATTTACTCTGCATAAATGAACTGTAAATGTCCAAGTTTAATTGCTGGCTTCTTGTGCATGGTTACATTGCAGTTCCTGATGTTTTGCGTGGTTCTATGTTTGGACGAGGGAGGAGCAACAAGAACTTGGTTATGCTCAAGAAGGAGTTCTACAAAACTGTTGCAACAAAACGTGATGAAGAAGAAGACGACTCAGGGCTGGGTAATGAGTCTGTTGTAGAGGCTGACTCTTCTACTCAGTCCACTGTTGTAAGTAGTACAAATGCTAAAAAAAGCTCTACTGATCTCAAGTCTGCCACTGCTAATTCTAGTGCTGTTTTAACTGGCTCTAAGAATCTATCTGCTGACAAATGGGTCTCATCACCCATGTTTGTTGTTGCTGCAACTCCTTCTAGCAGGTCAAAAAAGCAGCTCATCTCTAAATCTCATTCAAGTTCCCCAGTGCAAGTTTCTGGGTCAGTTTCTCGTGGCTCTACAGTGGTCAACAGCAGTCCAAAATTCCTGTGTAGGAGTCCATCTAATGTCCAGGTTAAAAGAAACATTCATTTGGTGGCTTCACGACCGGAGAAGGTGCGTGGCGCTTCCATGCTTGTGTCTGTGCCTGGGGAAGAATCCCGTGAAACAGACCCCCAAAAACCTCCTCCCACTAAGAGACGTGCCATCAGAAGAAACCCAGCCACATTCTATGTCAAGAGACTTGCTCATGCTAAAGCTCCTATGGGCAGCAGATTAAAACTGGTAAGGGTTTTGAATTTTTGTCTTTTTACTAAAGCTATAAATTCTTCTGTGTAAAAATTGCTGATCAATAAATAACAGGAAAATTTATCAACTGAAATAAGGTCATGTGGTAAAGGAACCAACTGATTATTTAAACTTTTTTCTGTCTAACGGATTGCTTTAAAATTCTGCACACTTATGTAACTCAACGAAATAAACATTTTGTTCACATCTATTTGCTCGAGTTCTCAAAAGAAAATGTTCAAAGAAATTAATATTTTACAATTTTTTGATCCACTAATAGTTTCTCAAATTTTTCATTGGAACAATGATGGTAATTTAGTTGTATTACATGTATTTCTGTGCAAAGAATATGATGGAGTATATTCTGAAGAAATGAAAAAAATATTTAGGATGACTGTATTTTCAGAAATTATTTGCATTTCATTATTATTTCTGCTTGAAAGTGTTCTCAATTATTCAAAAAATCCAAAATCAAATGCCATAATTTTTTTGCACTAAAATTTTGCATGGAATGACATAAGTTTTGTTATTGTAGCCCATAAACTATAAGAGGAGTAGTCATGGCAAGTCGCATCACAATGACTATGCAGTAGAGTCAGTGATGGCTGACCCATTTATGATGCAGCCAAACTTAGGAGTCAAGGTTCTAGAACTCTTGAAATGGAGCAAACAGACCCAATAACCTCCCCTTTTGACATCATGTGAAGCACTGGAGACATTGCTGCATTACTGTCAAGGTCACACCACAATCAGATCACTACAGACTCTGCCAACCGGTCTTAACCAGAAACTTGGCATATAGGAGCAAAACTGACTTTCTTTTTTGAGTTTTGTCACATGGAGCATATTTTTCAGGTATGTTGGTCAAATTTGGATATGTTATTTGGAGTATTAGAATATTTTTGAACACAAAGAAGCGCTTCTGTGAACATGAGGGAAATTTCAGTCTCCCTTTAGCTCAGATATTTTATTCATTTCTATTGCATATCATTGCTTTTTGAAGATTATTTGAATGATATGCTTTGATTACACTGAATACTTTATCTTGCATGTATCTCTCCAAGATGCAATTTTAAGAATTGATGACAATATTTACATGGGACTTGCATTTCCTAAACTAAAGCCCTCACATTTCTGTGCCTGACCAACAGTGTATAGGGAAAGGAATATATCATTGGAGGCTTTCAGGCCTACAATTTCTCTCTGTGGTAATCTCAATAAAGTTATGGGATCATTTTCTGGAAAATTTTTGTAAATGAAGAATTATTGTGTTGGTACCCTGCATCTCCCTCTAGTTTACCGTGGGAGGACCTCCGGCTTTCCCATCTGACGAGGCTACTCAGGAGCTGCCTGGGGACAGCTCGGCGGCTGTCATGCAGCCCATCACCAGCTTCTCTGGCATTGCCATTGCTGCCACTGGGTCAGTGAGCAATGTCTTTCTCGCCATGTTATTCTGATGTGCTTGAAGGTGTTAAAAAGAATAGTTGTAGTAGTAGTGAAAGCAGTTTCTGAAGCGCTGCTTTCACTACTATTACAACTATTTTTTTTAACACCTTCAAGCACATCCTAGGATTGCTCAGATTACACTCATTCATCAGGATGACCATAACTATTTTGTGCATGAAGGTGTCTATTCTTTTTACAGAGACTGCTTCTCTCCATTGATGTATTTCTACTTATTGCATTAAACAAGTAGGGTGCAGGCAACACATACTAGTAGAGTGCAGGCAACACTTTCAGTCTCGAAGTTTTTAAGAGATATTGCTTTGTGTCTAATTTGGTTCAAATGATTGTGCTTTGCTGCCTTTAAGAAGTAATGCATTACTGCACCTTAGTGTGAAAGCTTGTATTTTGCTGGCCATACATTCAAAAATATATATACTTTGGTACTCTTTAATTCACAATTTTATGCTTTGGTATTTATTCAAGAGGAAGTGCATGGGTATTTTTTAGTTATTTAAATCATAACTATTTTGACAATCAGTTCAAGTTAATGAAGTATAAAATACTGCACATCTCATTGTAAGAAATACCTATGTATCATGACAATGTTTTGTGAAATAAAGTTGTTTTATCTGGAAGTTTGTTACTACCACAGAGTATTCTGATTCAGAAAAAAGAGTAAATAATAAGTGGTACCTCTGAAGCATGCAATGTTTGCATCTTATATGCCCATAGTTGTAGTATGTACAGATTTTCAATGCAACTAGAATTGTGTACAAAACATCAGATAAGATGATACATTAAATTTTGTTTTCAAATGTAACATGATTTTTTTTGGCCAAAATGATGCTATTAAGAGCCAAGGTTTGGAGAGAAAACCTCTGTATAGTCACATCATTCATTTAGGAAAACACTTTTTGCTTGAATCTTGTGAAACACAAGAAAAGGATCAAATTGGTCAAACTATAGTGGAAATACACTTCTGCTTTGAATGGTAGTAAAAAAAATTTAATGTTAAATCTGAGCTTGCTATTATACTTCACTTCCCGACCATGAAGGAAAATTGAGGTGAATACATTTCTCCTGACTATACATTTTGCATAGAAAATAATGTTATTGCAATCCACTCAGTTGTTGCGTATCCTAATCCGCAGGCTAAATAGGCCCACATGCTGGTCTTTGCCTGTTGGCATCAGTTTTTTTAGGTCTTTCCACTGAAGTGCTAGAAGAGCTACTACTACTTATAGATTGTTTTTGTTCCCTGTTTGGTATGGGGGGGGGGTTGGGGTGGAGAAATCTAAGCCAATCATGAGTCAGTGATTCCCCAACGATGCTACTCAATTTATGACTCTCCTCTCACCCTGTGGGAAGAGGGGAGGGGGTGAGAGGGAGAATCTTGTTTGTTTTTAAAAAAATTGTTGAATAAATTTTGGTTGTTATTGTTTACATGATTGCTCAAAAAATTCTAAGATTGTAAGCAATAGTTCTGCAGAATAGATGTTGGACAATATGAGAAATTAATTAAAATTGATGTAATTTGAAAGTTATGTACTGTGAAAAGTAAACTTTATTCTTAGAAGAAGTAAAGCTAAACATAAGTTTCTAGAAAATTACATAAGCTTAATAGCAAGTTGATGTGATGTGATAGTATACCAGCTTTCCCAGCATAAGGTACCTAGTGCAGATCCAAGGAATAACCTGTAGTTTATTCCTTGGTTCACCAAATTGTTTTGATTGAGGGCTGCACTCAGCTTTGTGATTGGCACTGATTGGCATGAGCTTCCATTGATTGTACTTGGTAATTCCTACATAGCTAATACATGTTTTAAAGAACCTGTTAATTGAAGCTTTTAATTTCCTCAAAAATTTGGAATAATTTTGGATGTTATTTACACCTGTTGTTATGCACATATGTTTCTGCAATATTTAATTTCTGTTGAAATTGGGTTTGTCTTGTTATGTTTCATTGTGTGAAACAATATAAAAAAATTCTGTGTGGAATTATTTTTTATCTATTCTGAGTTTGTGTGTTGACTACAGCACCTTTCAATAAAAATGTCAATTGTGCCATTGTTTTCCCATAAAAGTTTATTTTTTTGAGGAGCTCAGGTTGTAGTTTCCATTTAACCCTTTAATAACTAAATTATTTTGGCATTAAGATTACACAAAGCTCTGTACAAAAAACTATCTGCACTCTTATGTATATGTGCAATTAGGTTGCATTTACTTATGAACAAAAAACTAGCAGATCCTTATGAAATAGAACTGTATAGATCACTGGGGCATTAAAGGATTAATGCTTCTTGCCCCTTTGTGTGATTCAGTATTTGCCATTGAGTAACCTAACTGATTCAAACATGATGCCTTATTGTGTTTCAGAACCCTATCAACATCCACACCACATGCCAGCGTCTCCCCCAGTGAGCTCAACAACTTCCTAACAGGACACTCCATGTCAGCTGTAGACTCGAACCTCACCAGCAGACACCTGATTATGGCAAGTGAGGACAGCTCTCACTTTGAGCAGCCCTCCAGTTCTCCTGTGACAGAAGAGTTGCACAGCTCCATCTCCAAGGATGTACCTACTCTCAGCAGAACTAACTCCAGTTCTGCCATCTCCAGCTCAACCCTTTCTCCCAAACTTTTGAGCTCACCTTCCCTGACGAGTGACCTCACCAACCTGTGTGGAGGCCTGTCACTCACCACTAGTTCTCAGGAGCTCCCCACTAACTTTTGTGCCGTGCGTCCCTTCATTGTGTGCAGTGCTGATGACGTCAGCATCCAGCCTGGTGATATCATTGCCACCCAGGGGCAGCACCTTGAGGCTGAAGCTAGTGAGAAGTTCCAAGGGGAACTGGCTGGTGAGGAAAAAGTCACCATATTTGAGTGTGGAGAGTCATCACTCATCATTGACAACAGAGGTGTATTAGAGCCTTGCAGAGGGGATAAAAAAGACGAGCCAGCCGCTGACTCACATGAAGATTATTTGACGGTGACACCACAGCATCTCGCTGTCAGTTTGGATTCGGACCTCCGCAGCACCTCCAGTGATCGCCGCATCAAGCTCGTGTTCATCAAGCAGCCCGAGCAGCAGCACAGGGCTCGGTACCTCACCGAAGGGTCCAGAGGGGCAGTCAAGGACCAGGATGGGTCAGGGCATCCTATTTTAGAGGTCAGCTATTTTAAGAGCGAACCTAATTTTGTATCTACTCTTTCTTATGGTGTAAAGTTCTTCACATGATTGTGATGTTTTAAGTACTGAATTTTAAGCTTCATTATGCTGAAATAGTGATAGGAGACGTGTATCTAGATATTTCGAGTGTAGTGTCAAAATATTTCCAACCACAAGTATTGATACAAAGTTTTTAAGAGTGTGTAGTACTGTACCTATTTTTGTACGTAAATGTTCTGCATTTTTTGTCGGAAAATCCGCCTATTTTTAAAATATTTCTCTTACCCAAATATTCAGCAATTTCAGGGTCGATGATGAAAAGCATGAGCTCGCTCTTTCTAGATTTATAACACCTATTTCATTTAAAAGTGCACCTATGCTTGAAAAATGTAGCAGGCACCAAGCGAGTGATTTGGCTGAGAAACTTGCACAGGTCACAAACGCTTGCGTAGATGAACATTTGTGTGTGTCGCTGCCCAGGTGCAAGGCACGCGACGCCCTTGTGTGGTGCAGGTGTTCGTGGGGAGCGACAGCGGCCGCGTCACGCCCCACGTCTACTACCAGGCCTGCCAGGTGGCCAGCAAGAGCATCAGCGACATCTCTGAGAGGTGCATCGAAGGCACCACGCTCATAGAGGTCCCCGTCACCCCCCAAATGGACATGAGACTCGTGTGAGTGTTAGTGTAGTCGCGTGTCAAGACGCGGGAAAGTATTCCTTGAGAGTAAGTCAAGGACCATCCACGTAAGATTTTTAATTAAAATGAAAAATAGCGGTGCTCGTCAACCCACCAGAGGGCATTAGAGTAGTGTGTGTGTGTATGTGTGTGTGTTCACGATTGTTTAGTTTCGTACGGAGATGAAGAGTTATTCCGCTCGTGGAGGCATAGGGTTAGGTTAGCTTGGTTGGCCCATAGTGAGTTCGGGCCATAGATAAGCCTTTGAGACTTCTATCCTTCGTGCTCACTTAGCTTCTTTTTATTTTCGCATCTTCATCGCTCTCTGTGCTTTATATTCTCTCCATTTTTCAGGGGACCCTGCGTGGAAACACACCTTGTTCATAGATTCCCCGTTCACTACAGTCCGTACAAAATGGTCCCTTTTCTTTGCTCTGTTCAGAAGATCACATCTCGTGTGGATAGCGGGCTTAACGCGCTCCCCGCCGTTAGGCACACGATTAAACCAATGAAAGAATTCATTCTGCTGTTACGTAATGGTTTGCTTTTGTGTCAATTTTCCTATATTACTTGCGTTCAGACAGAACTCTCATATTTGAGCATTGAAATAACGAACACCGTCAGTCCAAGCAAAGGAGCTCATGAAGCTCCAAATTGCGGCTAAGTGCAATTTGGATCCTCATGGAAGCTAGGTCTACTTTTGGTGGTCTTGAGTGTTAATAATATCATGTGTTCACAAAGTCCCCTCACAGTTTCAACTCTTATTTACGAAGATAACAAAATATTTCAGTTTACCTTTTTCCTTCTTATTGGAACGGGATTGAAGACTAAAATAACCTATGGATTAACATGTAGCATTAATAAGGAACGTGTATAATTAATATATCTCATCAATTGCCTTTGTAATTTAACTTAGAACTGTAAGGAGACTTTATGAACACCTTGTAGTTTTCACGAATAGGAAGCTTGTTCAGACCCACCTTTCTCAAGATTTACGCACACAGAAAAATTCTCGAAACCGCGGTAAACTCAGGCATTTGCCCTGTTAACTTCTGTGCCACTCTATACGTCCGATTTTCTTTGTACAAACACTCCCAAAAAGTCTAAGAAGAGGGCAGAGAAATTGAAGTTTAGTCGCCGTTAGAAGCTCTAGAACAGAAACGCGTACCGTGAGTCATGGCGGTGCCGACGTTGTGTTCAAGTGACTTTTTAAAGTTCACTGTGTCATGTGGCCTCGTGCTGAATACTAAACAGAACGCCTCGGGCTGTGGCCACGGGCTTATCATTATTCAATTATGTGACCGTAAACAGTGTCGGAAGTACATTAGGAGTTGATGCACTCACAGTTCTTAATGGCCACCTGAGTTGAACTGCGCCATAAATATCATTTTTTTCTTAAAAGAACTATTTTAGGTGGGTGAACATCTGTTACTGCCAAGATTAACAAGTATCTAAATGCAAGGAGGAGCTTTTTCCTATTTGATAGATTCTGTTCCCCACAAATAAGCATAAAATTTGGAAATTCCTCATAGCCAATATACCTCACCAATTGGTGGCTTGCGAGCACAGGTCCACAACTTAATACCAAATTCCCCAAAACAAACACCGATTTCAGTTCGTAAAACTCGCTCCCGCAGAAATGAACAGTTCGCATAGGCGTCAAGGGATGCCAACGGGGTACCATTGCAGAGGCACTTTGAGTTCTGAGATGTTGAGATTTGGATTTGATCTGGAAAAACAGCCGTGGAGAACGCTGCCTCACAGAGGAGATGCCAGGACTGAGGCACAAACTCGCCTTGTGACCGCGATCTAAGCCTGCCTTCACAGCTCCCCCTTATTCCTTGAACTGTTTGGTCTATTCGATAGAAACTTCAAAATTTATGCGTTGTCCTTCATTGAAAAAATTGATTGGTGTCCAGCATTAAATTTTTTTATTATAAGGTTGCGGATGTGCACAAGTAGATTTTGATTTTGAAAAGCAGATAAAAAACTTGATATCGTTATAGGCTGAACAGCCAGGCAAAATGTTCATTGGCGTATGCATCTCGTTGGGGATGATGCAGAAAATCCAAAGACATTGGACCGAACATCCGTCCAGACGTACTGGATTTGCATAAGGAACGTGAGCGTCTTAAAATTTGATCAGAAACATCCCAAACAGTACGACGATAGAAACACAGCATGGAGGCACTAACAGGAACTGCACACATTCTATACCTTATCGCAGTAACACCTTGCTGACCTTATGGTCTCTGTGGACCGTTGCAGCTGTGACTGTGTGGGCATCTTGAAGGAGCGCTGCGTGGACGTCGAGCACCGTCGCAAGAACAAGTCTACAGGAGGGTCCTCGGCCTCGTCAGGCAAGAGTCGCAAGACCACCAAATGTCGGCTCGTCTTTAGGGCCATCGTGCAGCTCGCTAGCGGCACCACAGAGATACTACAGATCGCCAGCCAGCCCATCTCCTGCAGTGAGCCTTTGCGTCTTGTTCTTTTGTTCATTGGTGTGTGTGTGTGTGGGGTGCTGTTGGGGGCCATCAGCCTGGGTCTGACTGCAATCATGTCCTTCAATGTGTCCTTGTTTGTATGTGGTGTCAGCAGCTTGTACGTGGTTGTGGCTGCAAGTCTACATCTTGCAAGGCCGTGCCTCTGGCCTTAGTGACCTGGCTATAGCATGCGCTACACGTCTGGCTGTTACATTGCAAAGATAGATGCGGTGTTAGCGATATGGAGAGCAGCAAGTCGGCCTCTCTTGGAAAAGCAATTGCGTAACCGTTGTGTATAATCATGGTTCGGAAGTTTTAATTGTTAAACTAGGAGATTCCAGTCCTTGCACTAGTAGGTTCTATTCCTTGGTCTAGTATTAATCTAATCTATTATGACACGAGTGTAACAGAGTGTTTCAATTCTCTTGATTTTAGCTCAACCACCGGGCGTGCCTGAGATAATCCGCAAGTCAATATCTCAGTGCGCTGTGACGGACCAGCCCGAGATGTTCGTGATTGGGAAGCACTTTCAGAAGGACGCGAAGGTGGTGTTCGAGGAGCGTCGTGCCCTCCAAGGAGACAAGGAGGAGGAAGAGGTCGTGTGGTCGAGCACTGTGACGCCCGACCCTGAGGTGCTGCATCTCGTGAGTGTTACATGGAGGGGGAGGGTAGGCATCATACTCGGGTTTGTGGCAAGCCTTTGGCGCGTACCGTGAGGTTCATGCGCGTAAGGGTGCATGTCTGCGGCGGCAGTGACGAGCTAGTCGAAGGGAAGACTTGTGTCGTGTGCCATGGGCTCTTGAGACGAAGGTGTAATTTAAGTTTCAATGAGTTATTCATGTTTAAATGACATCCTGCTTGACGTCAACCTCACACTCATTGATAACATGAGTTCTGCATGTAGTTAATTGATCGCATTTGTGTTTCTTATCTTCAGTTCGCGTGTATTCTGTCATTGACCGGGCCGTGAACGCTTGCTGTTGCTCAATTCACTTTGTAAGAGCGTGTATTGTTGCGTCGCGTCATGCGCTAGGCTTGATAGGCTTTCACTTTACCAAGTACCCGTGATACATTACTGGTGCATTCAAATAACGAATTTATTATTTCATTCTCCCTCACAATAGCGAGTCACGCGCAAGTGCGTTACGCAGCATGCCACTTTATGGGTCGGAATTACTGTACGCGGTACATCTATGCCTCCCAAAATTTGTTAGGAATTTCCAAGATTGTTTATGTCCGGCATCGGTAGCCTCTGCTTGCCCTTGAAAGTGCATGTGAACAACAGGTCCGCATAAATGGTCAGATCTGCGTAAATAGTGCAACCAGACTGGGGTTAGAACTCATCCCAGCCGTAACTTTTTCCCAGGAGCATCCGTAATCGCCTGTAATTTTAGCCGCCAAATCTTCGGGCATTTCCGCAGCCCCATCGAAAGGCGGCGAACAGTTAGGCTGGGACCATTAGGGCGGAGCTGTGCTTCACAAGTGCTGGTGCCATGCAAGAGCCGCTGTTATATTCTGAGCTCGCGCTCCACACCTCATCCAAAGCGCGCCATTTCTGGGGTATTCAATCTTGTCAGAAGCGCTTCGAAGCCTTTGTCCGGCTGGTATTCCGATGAAAGTGAAATTATCAGACGACTTTATTTGCTTCGAATGTCTGAATACACTCGGGAACGGCCGCCTTGTACCGCGAGAGGATAAAAAGCACATGAAAACTCATTGCAAGCCCTTTTTATAAGCGCAAATATGACAGCTTCACTCGGTTGATGTAGGAGAATGCAAGTTGGCTAAAAATGAGTTAACTCGTCAGGGAAAAAGTTCAGTGCTACAGCCACAAATACACTTCCGCCTACGTCGCATGCTTTCCTTTCAACCTGAGCGGTAGTAATGTAGTTACGTGGTTTCATTGCCGTAATTATTCACTTGATAGGTAAACTATCAAAAATCCTTTTGTGCCATCTCAATACAGTATCTCTGATAAATCCCCGCGGCGGATGCGCGAAACAAGATATTTGCGCTGTTCATGAGAACAAAGAAGTGCGGTAGCCTTCAAAGCTCTCCATCAACGACTTCGTACATCGTGTCCGTAACAAACTCAACTCTGTTGATATTTCTCACTGAGATAATTTCCCATTCGAGTCCTGATCCGACGTGTTCCGATTTCAAACTGGCCCCTCGATTTACACTCCAGCCGTGAATGTCATCAATCCCAAAGAGCGTAATGAAAGCATTTTATCTTACTTAGGTTTTGAAGAAAAAACAACGACCATGAGTTGTACAAAAAGTAAATGTAGAAATTGTGGGTAAACATGCACGTTTTTTCAGGATATTTAGGTAGCTCTCGACAACTTCCTCTTGAAACTTGAAAATATCACACACACACAGTGAGAACAGGTATCAACATCGTTATGTAGGCTATGTAAGAAAAAAAGCTCAACTCTCCTCAGTTCGGATATTTAGTGATACTTTTAACATATCTTCATTTCATCAACCCTTCTAACGATTGGTCACTGCGACAACTCCACCAATAGAGCCATAACTTTTTATGCACATGCGTGCTTGTTCTCATTTCCTTGACCAATCTCAGTTTCCATCCCTAGTCCTCGTGTTCACTCTACAGCTTAACTCATTGCCTTGCGTTGTAACTCTCTTGTTGCTGTGCCGGTCAGGGAGACAGGGCAACTGTACAGGCGTACACTGCAGGTACAGCAGACCAATAACTGCTCCGAGAGGAACCTTGCCTCTCATTAATCATCTTGGATGAAGTCATGACTGCGCGTCATAGTAGTGCGACGCGCTACTTAATTATAAGCCTGCCGTGACTGCCGATGCTCCGACTTCGGTTAAAGTTGCCATGCATTTTTCTGATATTTTTCTCATTACATACATTTAAATGTGTTTTACTGGTGCAATTCGTTACGACGTTCATGTTTCAGCTCAAGTGACAGTCTTTGTGTTCTATGCAGAAGTTCTATTTCGATTTTTTCACACGAGACCTGCTTTAAGATGCGGCTGGGCTTATCACCAAGTGCTAGAGCCAGCGCACCATGTTTTCCTCTTCATATTTAAGAAAAACTCTCCATGTCAACACAGGAAGTGATTTTCTACGTATTAACAGAATGTTATGTATACCCTCTTAGATGTTCAGTTTTTCTTGAATCTTACGCCGTTGTCATGCCCTGAAAGTTCTTTTGGGATGTTTCTGAACCGCTTTCTTTAAATTGCATTCATTTAGGATTCCACGGAGGTCTCAAATCGGATAGTTTGACATCATGTTCCTTTTTCTTGTCGAACGACTTGATGCTGGTAGATTCTTGATTCACTTGGCTTGATTTGAAGAACTTGACGTATTTCCAACACCCCATCAGAGTTAAAAAAAAACATATGCCGCTGAAATTCATTGCAGTTTACCTTTCTCGTGCAAACCAGACACACCTGATATGCCGAGTGCCCCAGTACGGAGGCCCGTGCGTCTCTAGCAGCACCGTTGAGGTGTCCCTCAGGATTGTGTCTGGAGGCAAGCACTCCGATGCTCACACTTTCACGTACACCAGAGAGTCGAGCTGCATCGCCCCTGTGCTCCCGTCCACTGCCATCAGCGGTAAGAGTTCTGGACCTTGTCCCAGATACCTGCTTGGTCTACTCTTCTCTGTCCACTCTGAGCTCTTTGTGGAACGCAGCTTCCTCATCTCACCAATCGCCTATATTCACGACGCTTTGAAATCATCAATGACGTCTCTGTTTTACTTGTATTCCATTGTAGATTGGTTGTTAAGTTCCTGATGTGATTGCGGAACCTGAAAAAAAGCTGCCTTCTACAAGTAGCTGCCTGTGGGTGGTCGATAGTTTTAGTGTCGTATGTGCGGTGCATGTGACAACATGTCTATTGTAGGTTCATGCGCCCGTGCTTATGGGCCGCCGGCCTCTTGTCGACCACCCTAAGGCAGGTATCACGAGTTCCATCCTTTAGACAACCGAGTTCTCCCAACTTGCACGGTGCTGCTCCTCCTGCCCTACGTCCGTTCACGCCTTCTTCCTTCGAGTTCCCCCTCGCAAGTAATAATCCAGTTGGTGTTGGGATGCACTGTAGTGGGTGGAGCGCCGTCCAAGTGGAGCCACTAACCTTCCCCTCTTTGGAGGGAGTTGCAAACACTCAAGTTGACGCAGCCTCTGCTGCCGCTGCAAAGAGCGGTTGAACTCCGGCCAAGTCCATTCTTCATTCCTCAATGTGTCATTGTCACCTCAGTTTTATTACTGATTCTGCCGACTGTTTGCAGTGTTCCTACATCGATGTTGTGAACATGGCTCATAAATTTGTTCCTCTAATCATTTTTAAATGAGACGCTTGGCTGAGCAACCTCTCTTCGCAACGCACATTGCTCCTCTCATTGGTCAGATTCAACAAAAATTTGCTTTCTCAATCTACTGGCAGTCCAAGTTCACTCATTCATGGAATAAATAATTCTGCTGCATTTCTTCAACTTTGATCTTTTTGGGATACCAAAACTTTACAAGATTTATGATAGGAAAAGATGTGTTCAAATGAAATTAAGTTAAGATTCGTTGATCAGTAATGTGATGCTGAAATTTATTTTCTTAGGTCTGGTAGCTTTTGTTGATCCAAGTTCTCTATCAAACTGTCAAGACAGCAGCCGTAGCATAACCCATAGGGTGTTCATTGAGGTTTTAATAATTTAAACATACTTAGCATCAGCATCATGCGACATTTTTAACAGTGAATTGAAGGAATATTGTTAGTAAAATAGGGGGTTGGATAAATGATGTTATTGCATTAGAGTCAAAATCCATATTTTGACTTGAATACGAGATCCATTCTTATGAGCACAGGTCTGTAGCCTTCGCGTGGACGTGCGTCTGAGCAAATTAGAGTGGATCTCATGTCGAAAACGAAAATTTAGGTTTTGTCATTTAATACAATAGAGTCATGAAATTTCACTTTTTATCATTATATTCCTCCAATTAAGAGTTAAAAATCTTATGTGATTATGATTCTGAAGTAAATCAATTTTATTAATAACTTGATGAACACTTGATGTATGTTCTAGGAACATGATTTGAGTCGCTCAATATGCTTTAGAACCCAGTTTCTGCTTTAAAAAGTAGTGCATTAAAGCTCAATATGCTCTAAAATCCTGTTTGTGCTTTAAAAAGTATGACTTCTTTCAATGATTAGGATTAAACTTTTGAAACCATTACAGTTTCTTTTTACTTTTATTGTCAGTGTGACTACTAAAGAATTGCAACGTTATAGTAATCATTGATATACAGTTGCATTTGTATTGAAATTCTTTTTGTTTTGAGTGAATTTGTTAGTGACAAAAGAACCTTTTTAGAGTGCATTAATCAATCTCCATGCTTTGGTCATACGTCAGTTTGTGTAATGTGTGAAGCAGAGAGGCTTCCCGTGCTGTCACAGCAGGCCCTCGTGATGGTGTAGGTTGCATTGCACTCGGGCACACGCGTGTTGCAGCGCCGCCCTCAGGTGAGCAGGAACCTCGTCTTGTCTCTTGGAACTCCTGGTTTCGCCGCCCTCTCACTCGCTCCAATGATCTCTTCCGCACCTGGAAACACCGAGGGTCTCGATGTTGTCTCCTGGCTCGTGTGTTCCGTGTGAGGAAAGTGTGGCGGTGACCGGGCATTTGGGTCTGCCTGTGCTAGGTTTATGCGAGGTATTTTCCCTATTCCTTGGATTGGATTGACTGTATACTCGAGAGCGCGTCAACTCTATACAAAAGTTAACCCCTCAAGTCATAGTGGGGCAGTTTTGATGCCATCAGAAGTAATTCTCGCGTAATAGTGCTGTTTCGTTCCGTTTTTAATTCAATGTTCGATTGTACCGCGGATTTCCAAGCTCTCTCTTGCGAACAAAATATACTGTAGTTAAACATTCTGGTAAGAAGCTTGTACTTAACAGGTCTTGGGTCCAAGTTATCCTAAAATTATGAAAAGTTATTCGAAAACTTAAATTTTTTCTTTTCTTCTGTGTAATCAAGATGATACAAATTTCAGCATAGGGAAGAGAAAGACTTTCGCAACAGAAGGTGCTTGAAGTAACGAGTGCGGCTGGCTGCTCTAAATCATCGAGTCACAAGTCCAGTCGTAGAGTTGAAGCTCTGGTCAGAAAGGCCGACATACTTTCTATAGTGTAGTTATCTGGTTATGAAAACTTCGTACTTGAGCGTGCACAGCAGTATCAAGCTAAAATTGAAGAATGCTGTGGTTCTTGCCTTATGACACAACCGATCACATACGTGGTCAATAGTGATGGTGAGTAGAAAGAAGACCGCAGACTGTGCCGCGTGGTATGAGTGACGTGTGTTCTCTGGGGGGGTCTCCCTCGGGCTTCCGTTCGTCGCAACGAGTAGGTAGCAAGTCGAGACCTCGTGCAAAACCCCTATGGTTTAATGTTACAGCTATCGTGAAGCTCTTGAGTTGCCTGGCTTCGGTCCAACTGTCTAGAAACCGTATTCAATATTATCTTCAGTATGTGACAGGTGTGTGGTCACCATTCGTATTGGTTTGAGACGATCCTTTCATTGGATTATTTTACGCGTCAAGCTAAGCAACTGTTCTCGCCGGTCTCGAGCTATTGTCTCGATTGGTACTTTTGACTCTAGCCATTATCGTGGTTGTAGTAAAGTCAATGTTAGATCTTCTCGCTTCGCGCGAGGGGTTACTATGTTAGTGGACTCATTCAGATATCGCTTGTCTTCTTACGTATTAGTAATGGCAGAAGTACTTGTCTTCTCGACCTGCCGGGCGATCTCGACCCCTTAAAATGCGTCGAATGTGGTCACACGTCTTGGTGTCCCAGACTTGTAAATATTGATGATGCATTGAGTCACTCCTCGTATTACTTCTGGAACGTGGGTCCAAATTCATTGGGGCTTTTTAACCCGGCTTAACTGGGCCAGATATGCCAAGAGTCAACCAAGGGATTGAAAAGCGCCAGAACTACTCTCATCTCTCGCAGGTTTAGCTTGGTTGAACAGAGCGGCGCTCTTCGGAGTGCCCGCTGTCGTAGTGTTCGCTTGGTTTCTTTCTACATCCGTGACGATGGCGTGGTTGCCAGGTATGATCATCGGACCATAAGCGTCTAACTGTGGTGGGAGTGGAACGGTCTTCTAATTTCAAAGGTGAGTCTTGCCTTTGATGTCTCGAGTCAGTGCAACTCTAACTCATCACGAGGATCGCCATTGTTATCATTCCCTAACATGTCATGTCTTCTGAGCAATGTGCCGTTGTGTTCTGTATACTTTTTATATTTATAAATGTAGCCTTGTGACTTCTTCTTCTTCCTTGTTATCCTCCGCTAAGAAGGAAGAAAGAGGCTATAGTGACGTGTCCTAACAACAAAAGAAACAAACTCCTGAAAGTTACTCCCGCGCCTGAATGTTAATTACTGATCTGAATATTGATCATTACCGGACCTAGCAGAACGAACGATTCAGTGCTACTGACCGTCGTCTGTTGTTCCCGTCAATTCGGGTTTGGTACGTCACTTGATCTTTGTCCTAATTTTCAACATGATTCATCATGGTATTTGTAATCAGTGTTGAAAATGTTATTATTCTTTGAAGTAGAAAATGCTCATAATTAGTTTTCAGATTTTGATTTAGTAGTTTTCGTTGTGCTAAGATCCGGTGTAGTACATGTTTATACGTGTAGTTACGCAGCTCTTTGGCCCTTCAGATTAATCGGAGATTTTACTCCGTTGCACATCACTGTGTGATCCTTAATATCTGAAGTGGTGTGCACAAACGTGTGTGTATATACAGTCAGATGACAGGCTTCTTTGCATAACAAACGTTGTGCACGCTTCCTTTGCTTAGACTTACAGAATCGAGCTGAATAACTCGCAGGTTGACTTTCCGAAAGCTCTGAGTTCTACCGTTTTGTGATATTTGGTTGGGATGTCACGCGGCTTCGCGAAACGCTCTGGTGTTTCGTCCAGGTTCCGCTTGGCATCATCCACCGTGGTCAATAACTGAGCTAACGATGCTGTCACGTACGACCCAAATCACACAAGCCAGAGCCTCGACGCGCTGAGTGCCAAATGATGTCCAGTTTTGGCCCTCAGTTGTCATTCCTCGCGCTCGACTTGACGAAATGTGATACCTTGCACCCGCATTCCCATAGCACTCACTTCGATGTGGGACTTGATTGCTTTTGCTCTAAGTCAACAACCTGAGGAAATACTGCCCGTCACGCTGCACTTTTTGACGATCAAGGCTTTGATTGTCCATGAGCGAGACTTGTGTTATTTGGGTCTCCACGTCACGTTCTCTTTTTCGTTAGCGACCCGAGAGAGCTTTTAGTACAAGCCACACGCGCTTGTACCTCACTCGCCACGTGACTGCTTGCGTCTTGCCTCCACACCCGCGACTCGTGTTGCAGCTCGCTACACGTCACTGGTGCGTGGCCAATCTGAAGCTCTTGTGATTCCAGAGCCGAGCTATCCCGAGTCAACCTGCGTTATTCAGCCGTAGAACTGCGCGAGCAGCCGCGGTCTTTGTTCCCTTTGTTGTTGGGGTACATGCGTGAATGGTGTTTGTTGTCATGTATGTGAATGAAGGGAGAGGAGAGGTAAGCTTTCCCCCGAGGGCAGCTGGTTAGCGTAGGATGCTAATAGTGGCGGTTGTGTGCTACCTTTTAGCAGCCATGCTCTCCTTGCTGCCACACTCACTGCAGCCGCCGCCTCTTAATGTGTGGTGGCTGCCGGACTACATACTCTACTACACATCCCGCGCCCCTGCCCCGCGGTCCTTGCAGTCGTAAGTCACATATGTACTTTATTATTGCTCTATAACATCTTACTCAACGAACTACTGCTAAAATTATCATAGCTCTTAATGCTCTCCTAAACTACACATTGTTACACTTCCTTCACTCTCGACGATCTCTCCCTCTTCAGTTCCGTTCTTCTTTTTTCTCCTCTTGTAGCTGTGTACTCGCCCAAATTCCGTAGTGAAGCTCGGTTAATTTTGTGCCTTCTCCCACTCTTATTAATCTTACGATAATTATTTCTTTGCACTTTCGATGACGATGGTCTCCTTGCGCTACCAGTTTTACGAGAGTTTCTTTGACAGCCAATTCGTTGCGCTTCCTATTATTCTTTGGCATTTTGTTTTTCTCGTGTGGAATAGTGAGCAGCGATTGCCTCTCTGATGCCACTGTGGGTTATTTTTGCAACATACTCTAGCATTTTTTGGTCGCCTGGTGCTTCGAAATTTTATGCGCGTTTCTGTTTATTCAAGAATACCTGCATTGCTTTCCCGTTGCTACTCTATTCATCAATACGAAGCTGATGAATTAGCGTCTCATTTTATCCAGGAATTCGATGAGTTTAATTTTCACTGAAATTAGTTTGCTTGTCCCATGTTTAAAATTTCACGTACGTTCAAAAAGAAAACTTAAATGTTCCAAGTTCGAATTATGTTTAAACCAACGTTTTAGCATCTGGTGTTGAGCTTCATCAGGCTTGAGCGAGGTTCTCAATGAGATTAGATTAGATTTTTAGTTAGTTTTCCAAATCCACATGAAAAGTTATCCAAACAAAACGAAGAAAAGGGATCTTTTAGTATGGATCATAGGGAACGGGGAATCTAAGCACAAGGTGAGGTCCTACACAGGATCCCCTGCTCATAAAAACAAGACATTAACACTGAAGAAGGAGAAAATGCAAAGAAGAGATAGCAAAAAGGCTTGAAAATTAAAGACAGCAAAATGAGTACGAAAGATAAGTCCTGAAAGCCTAATTATTGCTGAGGTAACCCAACAGTGCCGCCTTGGGTACACCAGTCCCTGTGGCACAAGGGAGATAAATTTACCTTACGCACCCCTAAAGGAGCATGGAAAGGCCAGAGGCCACAAGGTCGGGTTTGTCTGTCCTATGCTATGGGGACTGGCGGCCTCAGAGGGACACTGTTAAGTTACCCCAGCTTTAGCTGGCCCTTCGAGACTTCTATCTCACGTGCCCACTTTGCTTATTTTCATTTTCCTGCCCTCTTTGTTTATTATTCTTTCTCTTTTCTTCCTCTTCTTTCTTAAATTTCTCTTTCTACCGGCAGAAAATCCTGCGTGTCGACCCACTTGTGCCTTAATTCCACGTCAGCTAACCTGTACTAAATGTTTCCTTCTCTTGGCTCTTCTGAGAGCGCATTGGGTGTGGCTAGGGAGCTTCAACAGTCGAATAATGTAATGTAAAAAGCTTGACCTAGCCTTATAGCCTATGGTGTACCCCTGAGGCGGAGGGCTCCGTGGAAGGTTCCTTAGGGTTCCGCATGAACAAATAAGAGCTAATGCACTTTTAAATATCTAATGAGTTTCAAAGACGTAATATTACTCAACACCCAATATATTTTCCTGGTTAGTGTAGTATTGTAATCTAGACATCATATCTCACCTATTTTGTGTTGTGAAACGCAAATGTGAAAAGGTTGGGGGACGCTGCTCTCAGAGCGCACGCAATACAGACCTCAAAAGAATGAGTGTTTAGGCTCTACGAAGCGTTGGTGCCACGGTAGTTCTTACGTAAGTTATCGGAGTTATTGAGCATTACGAGTTGCATCGAGTAATGATACGTGAAAGTTAGGTTTTCTTCGAAGGTAGTTCAGGTGAGTCGTTTATGTGCAGGGGAATTTTAGATCGCCATTGGAACTCAATTTCTTCTCTCGAGGACCGTCAGTGCAAATTTAACCGAAGTCTTGAGCTAAAAAATGTTTTTCTTGATTACCTTTAATTATGAGCTTGAAGAAATGAACTCAAGACGTACACTGTTTGCGCTGCTTGCATTCAAATGTAATTTACATCAAGATCGAGGTACCATTCAAGGCATACAGGTAGTCAGTCATCAGTGCTGAAATTCGTTTATTTCGGAAAAATAATTTAATGAGAATAATTCAAGTTCCCAGCTCGTGTCCTGACACCCAGGCAACTGTGACGTGTCCCTTTAACGATCAAATTATTTGTGCGATAAGGCTGCAGTAAGCTTTCTACGAGAAACTATTTTCAGCCTCACGTAGGTATGTCTGCTTTGAAACTGCGTTTAGCTTTTTACAAAATAAAACAGCATCATCAAAACCAAAAACTAACAGCTCAAAACTAGCGCCACAATCCAACAACATTACCTATGCACACCTGCAATAAGACTTGTTTTAGCGTCTGACACAATAGCAGCAGCACCCTTATGGAACTCCACAGCTACGTGCTGTTGGTCGCTAGGAGGTTGCTGTGCCTGCGTCAGGAGCAAGGGTACTGGGAAACCTTCTTTCCCAGCTTTTTCTAGGTGTCGAATATATCATTTTTATCTGGTATGACTGCACTAAAACGTTGGTTTAAACTTCGAAGGTAATATTCTTGTTATATTTATGTCATTGGGATAATCGGGCGTTAGGAGTAAATAATGTTGAGGTACGAGTGCAGACCAGCCCCACTAGGCCGACTGAATGCAGGTCTCACCTGTGGCGCCTCCGTCGCCTCTCCCAGGTGTCTCCCTCACTGCCCCGCACCTCTACTTCGCCATATTACGACCCTCCGCCGGCAGGGGAGCCTTGCACGTCACTCGACGCTTTCTTCTTTAATTAACTCCTTTTTTTGCGGCAACTCCATCTTATTGACATCGCTTGTGAGAAATTTTCACTGCTTCACCCACGTATGTCCTTGTACCCGAGTGGCTCTAGTGACCGAGCTATCAGCCCTGCATCTTCCATTGGCAGAGTGTTAGCAATACCTGCCTCAGTAGGGCTAGACTACTAGTGAGGCTAGGCTACTGCTAGTAAGGCTAGGCTCTACTAATAAGGCTAGACTACTGCTAGTAAGGCTAGACTACTGCTAGTAAGACTAGACTACTGCTAGTAAGGCTAGGCTACTGCTAGTAAGGCTAGGCTACTGCTAGTAAAGCTGAACTACTGCTGGGCTCACAACTTGCCCTAACTCAGCTCTTCTCCGCAATTGGCACAGGAGCTTCTGTGCCGTTGTCGCTTACGGCAATTCACGCCTCAATGCATTCTGAGAGAACGATGTCCCTGTATTTTTCTCTTCTTTAAGTGAGTAAACTTTATGAGTACCAACCTATTTTATGATTGAATGAAATATCGCGTGAACAGTCGCTCATATTTCAGTAATTTATGTGGTTATTTACCCTCTTTTTGAGCGGAACAATGAATATTTAAGACTAAAATAATATTTCTAATGTCCTTCAGAACTGAGTGATCTTTTAGTGTTAATGAGATATATTTTGATCACGAGTGCCAGCGAACTAACAGGTCACGAACCCGCCAGCGTCTCAAGAGGCTCCTGCAGAGCAAAGCCACCATTTAGCTCTTACTTAAATGGTCCTGCCGTCCAAACATGGAGGTACGTTTTGGACTCGACTTCAAAATAGCCATCGCAGAACTCAATGAAAAGCATAGGCATCAGCCTTTCAAATCCTAGACATATGAATTGCTTCCCAATTTTTTTTAGGTAACTTTATCGTTCAACTGATAGCACGATAGAATTATCATAGTTTATTCTTCAATTTTTATTGTTTCGTTCAAAACTAGTATGACTATGCCCGCAGGTGCATGAAACATGAACGAATGTTTACGCAATGTTTTGTTTAAGAAAACAAGTCGGTTCTTTTAGGGTTAATTCTATTGCTCACGTCGAGGAAACCGGTACTGAAATAACGTGAGTTGCTATCCATATGTGCTCTGTATATTTCTACTGGGCTGCTTTCTGCTCCACTTCTCCATTGTGGCATGAAAAGGATTTTCTTATAATAACCTGTAACGAGATCGAGCTGTATTTTAGCGTGTCTCAATGGCCCTAAAATGAATCCATTGCGGAATGAACAGCATCTGTCGGTCGTGGGGCTGTAGAACTTGACTGCGAACGCCCTTGCAGTCCATGGAAGAAGTTATGGCGCCTCGTTCCGGGCCACACTGGTGTGTCACTTGATGGGAATGTCGAGTTCATAGTACATTGTCTAATAAAAACACTGCTCGGGATCGAACCCAGCACTTTCTTAGTAGGAGGCAATCGTGCTACCACCTGCACTGCATAGCCCACGTGCACACACACACCTTTGGCTAATGCAGTTGAATGAGAACTAAAAAGAGTTCTTCTGTGAGGCCGTTTGTACCTTAAACTCGTCTGTCTGGAACAGGGGCGACATCAGAAAAAGTTACGACGCCGGACGCTAGGCTGTCTTGAAGTTATTTGTTCTGGCGGTGTCAGAAGGAACGAAAAAATGCAATGAATGGGAAGTTCTTGCACAATTATACATTTCTTTCCATGGTTCTTGTGTCGTGTGGATGCAGCATGTTCCAGTTCGTATTGGTGCTGTGGCGCACGTTCCCTGTCGTACGAAGGAGCTCGAGCACTAATGTGTGCAGGCACGATGCTTCCTGTCGAGCGCATGGACTGATTACATTACCATGCCTTCGCCTCATTTCCACGCCCGACGCGGCCAGCTTTCCAGTTGGAGACGTCAGAAGTCCGTGTTCCAGATGTGTGCTAGGTTCACTCTTTCGAATTGCTTCTATTCCACTTTGAAAGAAGCAGTTTCCAAGTCTCGTTGCATGGGAACTAATGTATCGATCGCATGCCTATGATATACGTATGTGACATTGTTGTGCCTCCCGGATGCAGCATCCAGTCTGCAGCGATTGGACCCTCTTGCACTAGGTAATAAAATCTTACTTTTGTTTTCGTCCTGGGTTATGCCAGCTATTTCCCTCTTTTTGGTACCTGTTTCAATGTTTTACCCTTGTGGTCAGGTCAACAAATTTTAAAATTTACTTTTCTTCAAAATAATAGGTACCAGTTATAAATATAATACAAAAGCAAAGCTCCATGAGAATAACTTTTTTAAAATTTTGCGCGAAAAGGAGTTACAAAATAGCACGTAATTACGTGGAACAAAATCGTGTTATGAGCGTTATTGAAGTATTTTGAAGGTTTGTGAATGCGGAGGTCTTGATAGGTTTGGTGCGACTGAAAGGGATCGCGTACTGAAAAGTTTCATTAGATGCTTTGTGCCATAGGTGTTCAGTAGTGGTGCAGGACCATTCTCCATGCCACGCACGTACTGACGTGGCTCCTGCAACCCAGCGCAGCCGCCACGTGAGGCGGGTGTGGAACCTCGAAAATCAAAATTTGATTACTTAACTCGAGATGAATTATGAGTATCAAGGTTTCATGACTTGCTCGATGATATGAATTATGATTGTTGTGAAGCTCAAGATTTCATTACTTTCTCGATTAGATGAAGTATGGTTATTCTCCTCACGTTATCGTTATTAAATGCGCCGTTATAGCCGCCTGTTCCACTAAAAGCGTGACCTTTTAAGGGCTCGTGGTACCTGTGTGTAGCGCAGGTGAAAACTCTTTTCAAAATTTAAATATTCTATAAACTGAAAAAGTATTTTAACGTTTCTCTGTTTCAGTTGCGGGGTTTTAGCTTGTACAAAATTTTACATTTTTGCGATTAAAGAGACCGATTTTTCGTCAACAGCACTTGCTTATAAGAACACAAATTGCGACAGTTAGTTTGAGGAACTTATGTACATTACAAGACTAAATTCTGGTGGAGTTCAAGTGCCCAAAGATATGCTCTCTTATTATGGCCTACCATCTGTCATGTCGTGACTTCACTCCAAGTCCATTACACAGTTTCTTCCTAAAACATGTCCCAAAAAGAATTACGATGTTGAAAACCTGTCGCCCAGTTTATGGGAGACTCAGACCTGACCTTCCCAGCGGTGCTTCGGTTCTCTCCCGTACATGCGTGTCCCACACGCCCAGGGCTGTCATGGTGCGGTCGATCATTTCAAATTATTTGTGTACAACACTGCAGTAACAAGTCCTACCGTCACCGCGGGAATTTTTTCCTTAAATTCATGGATGTAATCTTCACTTCGCTCTATTATTCAGTNTATGGTGGCTGTCAGCAGGCACAGTGTACTCTTGACGCGTCTGTGATCACAGAGGTCACGTGGGCTAGTGGCGGCATGTCCCACGCTGGTCTGTTGAAGTGGGTCCTTCAACATTCACACAACATGCGTCGGTTTTACTTTCTGTATAAGTTCTTAACAAATTAAATTTCAGCATTGAGTGTCACAAACAGAATCTGATAATTTCATTAATTGAAATCGGTTCTTTGAACACTGTGTATATACATATGTATGTATATATTGCTATTGAAAATATACATGTATGTAATGGAGCTCTAATTCATTGTACGTAAAATGTCATTAGGTAACGCTCAATTTAGATCCTTTTTTTATTCATAAAAAGTTGTTTGTTGGCCAAATCCTGGAACACGTACACCTGTTGTCTTATGAACTCTAAAACGTCACAGGAATGTGAAGTTTTGGATATTTTACAACATTGTCTACCGTTCAAATTGCGCAATCGCAGTCCCTGAAATTTCCCTGATTTAGATCATGACAATCTTGAGAAACCGAAATTTCCCACCATATAATTCATCCGCTACTCTCATTGTTAACAACGTATCTGCTTGTTAAAGCTAGATTTGACGTTCTAAATCACTATAATACTTGCCCAAAATTCAAGCGAGTGACTGTTTTTACAACCCAAAGAGAAGCGGAGCTGTTGGAGGTGTACCTGCCATACGTTGTAGCTCAGTAAAACTAATTATCTCTGCTGCCAGACTCGCCACGTCACGAGATCTTAATTGGCTCCGAAAAGAACTCTTACTACGATCTCGGTATGACTTCTTAACGAAGCATTTTATGCCAAGTCTTTGAATAAAAAATGGACAGGTTAGTACATTAAGGTTGTGTTGACCGAGAGGTATTGTACAGTGCCCTATTTCCTCTGGCTTCTCTCTCCTGTCTTGCCTTCATGTCTTCTGACGAAATGTCTGTGTGCAAGCTGTGCTGTTCTTTGGGGAACTTTGCTTCAATTCGCTTGTATATTAGCTTCACATTCATACCGCGAGGTTGTGCGAGCTGCTTCCAGGAATGTCGTAACGCTGCTCTCGTGCAGGTATGGTGGCCCTGTGTTGCATCAGTCACGCATGCAGTTGTGAGGGACGAGTGTCATTCAGCGAACGTTTTGGCCGGAGTTGTTTCTTTCCACGCACGCCAAAGTGTTCATGTTGTACTTGGGTGGGGATGATCGTGCTGTGCCCCTCATTGGACGTTGGAGCTTCAGTGTTCGATGTGACCAAAACTTGCCAACAATTCGCATGTTGAGGTTGATTTATTTCATTTTGGGTCTGGGGGCGACAATGTGGCAATGGACCAGCAGCATTAAAGCATCACATCTTCCCGCTGCACGATGTTCAATCCGAGTGCAGAGAACCTGCATATGCTTTCACTTACGAATGCTTTCATCGTTTAGAATCCGGCAACGTTATTGCAGCTTTCAGATACGACCTTTGCAGACCTTAATTCTTGCTACTGAATATCCTTCTTCAGAGCATGACGTCGACAGAAGTTTTGCTGTCTTGATGGTTTGCAATAACCGTTGTTGGTCAACAAATGTGTCCAGAGGGGAGGACCTTTTAAAGTTGAAACGTCTGTGTGGGCTGAGCGTGGCGTTACAAAACCGTGTGCTTGCAATTCTATGTCGATAGTTTTAAGCTTGTGTTCGATGTGTTTTGTGTGTCTAACAAGTTTGGGGTGGAGATCGCGACTACCATTGATGCGGGTGAATTATCCTTGGAGGTATTTAATTAACGCCTGCTTTAAATGTTGTGTCTCGCCATGCCCTTGTCAGCTGTCTACACCATCGCTCCGTTTTCTACGTGGGGCCTAAATGACTGATGACATGATCGGCTTGTACGGCTGATCTGAGTGTTCCTCTGATAGTGAGAGTAATTTTCTTGTCTTTCTTAACAGAACTGCCACCTGAGCTTCCTCTTTCTGCCCGTATGAAGATTTTGGCGAGCATTTCGAAAGGTGAGCGCAAATAATAACCCCACCTGACACTGTGCTGTAAATGTTGTCACCACTCATGACTTCCCTGTTCCGGTCTGCGGCAGAGCAGCTCTGGTGTGATGCAGTATCGCTGCACGCAATGGGGTTGTTAAGGAGTTGTGCGAAGTGCAATTTTGACCTAGTCCTCGTTCTAGCTTCACTTTCCGTGTGTGAAATCAGGCCACTCTCTTGCGAAAATCATCTGTACAATAAACTCGTGTGTGGAGGGCCCTAACTCTTACAATTATTGCATCATCAAAACCTTACGTAATGTAAAAGTATTTCTATTTGAAAAGGCAAGCTCCAACCAAAAATTCAGCTTAATAATTGAAAAAATGTTTTTGATTTGAATTACTTGTGCCTCTGAAACACCCTTTTGTCATTTGAGGACGTGGTGTAATCGGTCCTTTTTGGGCAGTTTTTCTCTAGGAATTTAGGCAAGTGAATGCAGGTCTGGTGGGTTGTCTCGCTAAAAGTGTACGGCAGTGACGCACTGCATGGGGGCGAGTTGCAGGCTACCTCTGCTTAACTGCCCTAATGAGAGCGTTCTTTTATCTCGACCTCATTGTATGACTCGTCTTCATTTCGTTGTGTAGGTCCTGATGAGGGGACTCTTTGTCAGAGAAGGAATAGAAGAGATTAGAATATGGCAAGAAAAGAGAGCGGAGTGGTCCATTCTTGGGTTTGGGTTCCCAAGTCCCATATCGTCAGACAACGGTATTAGTACCTCGTGATTACATGGCATCCTATCACACCAGCGTTGCATTGTCTACCGTTTTCTGCGTGAGGTTCTCTACTGTAAGAGCTTGTACTTGCCATCATCCCAGGCGTCTCCCCATCAGTCATCTTCATTTCAGCGGCGAAACTCGCATGAAAATCTTCTCAGTCGCCCGTAAAAGAGCATTTTTTTCAATTTTCCAGAAGCGCTTCGGTTCAACGAGGCGTACGCCGAGTCCAGCAAACAGGAATCCAACAAACTGGAGTCGAGCTCGCCCCCTCACGACCGTAGACCTGCCCCCGCCGGGGGGGACTCAGTGTTGTCCCTCTTCTTGAATCTCGCCCCCGAGCTGAAGCAGCTCAGTGGTCAGTAGCTTAATGGCGCTGGTTTGGTGTGTGCTGCCCCAACACATGTCCGTAAATTATAGCCAAGTGGCCACATTTGCTTCGTCTTTGTCGGGTTTTCATCTATTCGTAGTGCAGTTTTTAAGCTTACGTTGAGCCCGTCCTTAACGTACGGTGGTGCTTTTTTTCCAATATGCTGCTTCTGTTAACTGGTGTCGGCATGTGAGTAGGTTCGAAGTGTACCTTAGTGTACTCGTGTGTGTCATTGGGAGTTGAGTTCGTTAACCACGCCGCGTGCAGACGTAGGTCGTGTCCAATAGAGGTTGTGTGTGGCACTGCGTCGGTGTGTCCCCACCTTCCCAGGCAGGTCTTCAAGTGGAGATGCAAGGTACGCGTCGACATCTTTTTTTTTCTGGCCTTGGATGTATAGGTACACTCGGGGTAATGGTCTTTTGATACAGAAAAAAATCGAAGAAGTACGAGTACCTATGCTCGGTTCAAGCTCATTTTAGTTTGAAAATTTGGCCAATTTACCCAGTCTATATTGAGAAATACAAGTTATACAGAAAAATGAAATATAAGTTAGGCGCAAATGAGTTTCTTGCTCTTGTCGGATGAGGGTTTAGTGTATCGTTTAGATCGTAATAATTTCACTATTATTAAGGAAGTTATCATTTTCGTTATAGTTTGACAGTATTAAATCTTGCTTTGATAGTTTAATATTTTCATATATCGGACGGATGTGCGATTTTTGGTGCACATTCTTATAGTGATTAGTTATTGAAATCATGAAGGTTTTGTTGTTTATATTTATTCTTTCTTCAATGAAGAAATTTATGTTTTGTCTCAATTTTGTATCACATTTTGTTGTGCACTTTATCGATGCGTGTCAGTTCTTAGTTTTTCACATTATTCCAGTTGCTGAGAACCGTTATCTAATTTAGCTCCTAATTTTCACACAGAAAAGCAGAAAAGCCTCTTCAAGACAGCTGTGGATCAGTTCTGCCAGCCCACATCTCCTACCCGATGTCAGCAGCAACGTGGCCTCCAGCAGCAGTTCTCCACTGCTGGTGGAGAAACCCGAACCTCAGCTTCCTCTGGCTTCACTCTGGGACTAGAAAAAAGTCCGTTTTCTTCCTCGGCCACAGTGGGAAGTCGTGGAGAAGTGGCTACCTCCTCCATAGACGGTCACGCTGCCATTGCGTTCGAAAATCGCGCCAAGACTTTCAGTCCTTCACAGCAGCAAGTTCCTAAAGAGCATTTGGCAGATAAAGGCATGAGCCAAAATCCCCAGCAGCTTGGTGATTTCGTGTCACCTGCCATGGACCAAAAGATATACGCTGCTGATCCCAACGCGAAACTTTGTCCGCCGAACAACTTGCCTCCGCTCGTGACTACGGGCTTTAGAAATGAGTTGGAAAGCACCAAATCTGTGTTAAGCGATGCTAACTGCGTGCATGTGTCTCCGACACTGCCGCATGCTGGTGGTGGTGCCTTCGACGTGATCAAGGAAGAAATGCCCTTACAGAGCAAGTCTGCCGCGTGCAGCTCCAGCGTGTCCGCGTTCGCAACCCACGTCAAGCCCGAAGGCGGTGATGATAAGAGCCACTCATTTGCAATGGAGGGCATTTCACAGCGCCAGGGCATGCATGTTCAAGTCACTCCCATGATGACCAACGACCCACCGGCCTCTTCGGAGAACTCTTTGCGGGCGGAATTTTCAAACGTTCTCGCCAACGCGTTTCTTGCGTCCTGTGGTAGCCCTGTTGAAAAAAAGAATGTCCTCGTGTGTGAAAATGGCTCCTTTAACGCAGCACCCGCTGCAAATCGTAATGCTTTCATGGAAAATAGTTTACCATGCGATAATACTTTCGCTCACCCGTCTTCCTCGCGGCAGTCGCCTCCGTTTAGCAGGAGCGAAAAACCTGATCTCAACTGCGAACAGTTAGTGGATATGCAGGGTTACCTCGGTCAAGGAGATTCTCCAGTTCCCCCAAACATCGACCAATTATCCCAGACGCTTAATTTTTCTGGGCACTCGTCTACCAGCACGCCAAGGTCGAGCGAATGTCCCTCAGTGAGCGACGTGTCCAGCCCGAGATCTTTCAAAGACGGGGAAAGTCTGAACAGACAAGGGATTTCATCTCCATCTTTCGGTTTTTCGTTGATCGGAAGCGAATCGAACAACATCGAGAAGCTGGACTTTAGGGCGACTCGTGCGGCTTGCTCTGAACAACAGAGTTTCGACCCTTTATGTTTCGTGACCTCGAGGTGCAACACAGGTGATATGTCGGCACCTGCCAGTGGCGGCGTCATCCAGCGACAAGCTCAAGTCCCCACCTCCGCGGAGGGGCAGAGCACGGAGAAGGCCGTCATGGAGACCTTCAGCTGCTTTGATGCTCAGCCGAGTGCATCGGAGGCGCAGCTGCAGTGCATCATGTCGGTGTCGCAAGCGATGAGTGGAGGCGTGACTCTCATTCCTGCCTCAAACAACGAGGAGACGAGCGTTGGGCGGAGCGGCGAGACCTTGGTGTTGTCGCACGGAGGGATGCATCTGGGTGGGGGGGCTCTGCAGCAGCCCTTGGTGCAGGCGCGGGGCCTCGACCCTCAGCAGCATCTCCAGCAGCACTTGCTGCAGCCGCAGGAACAACAAAAACAGCAGCTTGAAAAACAACAAGAACAACGACAGCACCATCAGCAACAACAACAACATCTACAGCATCAGCAACAACTTCAGCAGCAACATCAACATCAGCAACAGAAGCAACAACAACAACAACAACAACAGCAGCTTCAGCAGCAGCAGCAGCAACAACAACAACAGCAACTTCAGCAGCAACAACAGCAACATCATCATCAACAACTTCAACAACAACAACACCAACAACAACAGCAGCAACAACAACCACACCACCAGCAACAACAACCACACCACCAGCAACAACAGTATCAACAACAACAACAACAACAACAACAACAACCACAACAGCAGCAACAGCAACCACACCAGCAGCATCAACAGCAACAACAGCTACAACATGAACGTGAGGAACAGCAGCGGCAGCAACAGCAGCTGCAACAACATGAACAACAGGTACAACAGCTACAAGAACAGCCACAACACCAAATACTACAACAACAACAACAGCCGCAGCAGCAACAGTTTCAACAGCAGCTGCAGCAACAGATGCACCAGCGTGCGCAGCCTCAGCTCCAGATCCAGCTGAGTCAGCACCATCTGTCCTCACAAATTGAGCAGCTGCAACAACACCAGGAGGTGCAGCCGAGACCGCAGGCGTTGCAGCAACAAGTGCAACCAAATGTGCACTCTCTACAGGCGCAGCAACAACCACCAACGTTGCAGCAACTCATGCATGAACCGCAACAATTGCAGCAACCCCAACAGATGCAGATCCAACAGCAGCAAATGCAGCAACAGCAAATACAACAACTCCACCAACTGCAGCAGAGACAACCTAGAAGCTCCTCATTTGAGCTCGATATTCAACAGCAGAATCAGTCCTTCCCGAGTGGTCTCTCGCAGCAATTGTCATTGTCCACCAATTCCCTCTTGAGTCAACCTGCTGACCAGAGGCAAGTGTTCACAATGGGAATGCACCAGCAGTCGAAACCCATGTCTGTGTCTGAGCAACAACAGCTACCGCAAGCCATGCAAGTGTCGCAACAAATGAGCGTTCAGGCCGGTGTTGCCCATGCGTCGTACTCGTCCCAGCTGAAGCCTGATGGTGCCAGCGAGACCGTGCACAGCGCCC
The DNA here is from genome assembly GCA_014899125.1 of Orchestia grillus. Classification (NCBI taxonomy): domain Eukaryota; kingdom Metazoa; phylum Arthropoda; class Malacostraca; order Amphipoda; family Talitridae; genus Orchestia; species Orchestia grillus. The sequence continues at coordinate 56,040 of VOMN01092678.1, forward strand.
ACGACTCCTCGTTACTTTCATGCCACGACTCCATGATCAATGGCATACTGGACGTTCAGAGGCAGTGTGAACTGAACTTGGTTCCCGAGGCCCCGGTGTCGGGTTTGAGCGACGCGTACGGGGACATGCGGTCCGGCAGCGCGAGTAGAGGTGCTACCGACATCCCTGCGCTAGAACTGGACGCCAATGCGCAGGTCACGCTCACCGACTCGCCCCCCCAGTCCTTGGCAGCCTTGAACTCACCCTCCACAGACATGTATTCGTCTGCGAAGCCGTCAGTGATGGTCGGACAAGGAGATCCTCTCTTGTCTCAAGTGAATAACTCCGTCAAAACATGGACCACTAGCACTACGTTTGCGCAGGCGCACGATGGAGCCGCCTGCATGGACACTTTGGATCTCAAAAGCATGCCCACATCTAGGGAGCACTTTGTTTTCATGTCGTCTGCAAAATGAATGACCACCCTTTTGTTCTGCGTATGTGTCATGTCTTCATGCGATTTCTGTTTTCATTTAGAGTTAAAACGCTATTTTATGAATGTAGATATTGCGAGTTTATTTCATTATAATGATCACATCTGTGAAAAATAGGTTAAAGACGCTCCTGTCATTTTCGAATGGACTTGCCAACGCATCTCTAGTGTGCCATCCTCTTCGTATTTGACGATTTGGCCTGTGTTTTTTGTGTGAAATTTGTCGAATTTATTTGTTGTCTGAACTCCGTGTGAGAACATGTGTGCTTTGAGTGTAGCATCGTTTGGTGCCGTGCATATTGTCTGTAAAGACAGATTTTTTTACAAAGAACAAGCCGCAATTGCCGCCCAACGTAAGGCTTACTAAATTTTATACCTACTTCAGATCAACGTTTACTTTCTGCACTTAATCCAAGCCAAGGCTGCACGTGAACGGTCGTTCATTTAAAGTTGTGAAGCGTTTCATTTCATCGCGTACTCCATTATCTCGAGTTCGACTTCGTAGCTCAGTTAGAGGGTAGGTCATTAAGGTGAACTTCGTTCAAAGTTATCGCTCGTTCTCAAAGTGGCGCTCACTATTAGTATGCTTGCATGTAACCGTTCTAATTGGACTGCCTAATTATCATTCGGGTCATCGCATTAAGCTCGCTTGTAACCCGAGTCTGCCTCGGGGTCTCATTTCATCGAATAAATCTAGGATGAGCTCAAATTCATGACGTATGAAGCCACGCTGAAACGTACGTTCTATAAATGGACCTTGTATTTTGAAGGGCTTTGCTTACTATTGTAATTTCTTATCGTATTAAGCTTTTACTCATTCGTTACTTAAGGCCTATACTTAGACGTTGTTACATTAGTTTTACCCGTACACTTGAAGCGAGCGTGCATATTATTTACATTTTTAGGTGTCAACCCTATGTTACTGGGAATGCTGGTTCATGTCTCACAAGAATTTATTAAGTATCTTCTCCATTTCATCTGAAAAAGGTACTGAGTCCGATACCTTGAACTCTTTTGATTGGTGCTAAAATGTGACCCTGCTATCAAACCTCGATTTTCGCATACTCTAGAATTGGCATTATTTGGCATGAGGGAACCGTTCCATCGAAATTAGTTAATTAATTCGGGTTGCTGTTTTTTTTTGCCACGGGAAGTATATCTTCATATTTTGAGCGTTCGGGTTTGGTCAGACGTTTTCGAAAGAATTAATCAGTAAAACTAAGGTTATTTTCGTGTACTCGTTTTGACGGTGCAGTCAACATCGCAGTATTTCAACTTTGTGAAAGCCGTGAAACATTTATATCCGTAGTGCCTTAAAAAAACATTATTTATAGTCCTGTAAAATTTATTTACATCAGTAGTGTGCACACACTTGGGCTACATTCAGAAGGTACTTCTCCGTAGGAATTACCTTTACGTTGACTTGCCTCTTTCCAAAGCGGGGACATCTTTCTCTGTATGCTCTGTGAACATTTCTCGTTAACAAGTTACCTACATTCTGAGCTGAAGATACATACAAATATATCTACACAGGGAAGATACATACAAATATATCAACACAGGGAAGATGGTTTGCGCGTATGCTGTAGATAGGTACGTATTTTTATATTTTAGTGGATTTTATTAATGCACAGCCGGCTGCTCACGTGTAGGGCGTGGTTGCCATGGTTGCTATCGCTGTCGTAAGCTTGAATTAAGTTGGTGCTCAACTTCTTATGTTATTTTACCCTGCTAGACTAAGACTCCTGTCGAGCCTCTCTTTCCCTGCGTCTCGTCTTCTCATCGACGCGCCAAAAAAAGTCACGTGTTCGCTAATCCCCGAATTTGCGCGAGCTGTTAAGTTTTCCAACCCATTTGTACTGGCTTGCAGTGTTGAAATTCCATTACTTGAGTTCTGCTTCCTCGTCCGTGTATGTTGTGTTGCTTGAATTTATGCGATTGAACTAATGTGTCTAAATGGAACTGATCGTTTCTCTCGCGTACAGAGCCTTGTGGTTAGGGACGCTACTTAGGGAACCGACGATATCCCGCCCAGTTCTACTCGAGTGGGAATGTCCTGTCGTGATTCTTTATGCTACTTCAGATATTATCTTAGATTCCAGGTCCTTTTATTTGTCTCCAGGGCGCAGTTGCGGCGTAGGTAGGACCTCCAAGCCCCTTCTCAGGCAGGTGTGCTGGTAGCATCTGGCCTTGGTTTTAATCCCTAGAACTTGGGGCGGGCCCTGGCAGTAGCCACAGCTACACGCAGCAAATGTTGGAGCAGCGAGGGCTCAAGCCTTCACAAGCGACTTCCATTTCTGGAGTTGGGGGCTACTTGCAGTGCTCCGTTCCGCTCTCCGAAAAGGGGACTTTTGTGTCATTTTGTCGATGTTCTGCACGAGTGTCGTTGCTTCTATTCTTGCCGTCTTTTCTTTTCAATTTTATGTGCAGGGTGATCTTTATTAGACAGTGCTCAATATCAATAAATAATAGTAATGAATATTAATAGTACGAGCTAAATACAGCGTCATGATCTGTGGCGATAAGTATACAATTAGTAGTCATTTCAGCCATGATAAAAAGACCGATACCCACAGTATTTCTAATGCAAAAGGAGGCTCTTGGCTGCTAAGCACTGTCGCAAACATTAGGAGACCCTGTGCTTTCATCCTAAATTAGACTTATAAAATAATTTGCAACCGTATTTATTGCTCCGCCTTTGAGTGCCATTTTATGCTATTTTGTTCCGTGAACATCGCTCTTTGCCTGCACATTTTAACCCTACAAGTGCCCATAGCGCCGTGTGGGAGCGTTTAGTAGAGCTGCTGCTAGCTCTCCCTGCAAAGCTAATGCGGTTCCATCGCACATGTATGTAAGACGGCGGCAAGGTTATCGTACCAAGCGAAATGCTGTCTTATCATCGCATGTGCACCCCAGACTTCGGGTGGTTATTCGGGCAAAGAAAGCTGAGTGCAGTCTTGTTGCATGAATAATTCGATCGTTACCGGGGTAATCTCTCTCTTAGGAGTGTGGACTCTTGGAGTTATTTTCCACCATTTCTTGAGTGCCTCTCTGGAGTTGCAGAGCTACTGCTGGGAGGCCACACTGACTGACCGTGTCAGTCCATGTGAGCACATCGTGCTGTTGTAGCACCTGTGTTGTTGCCTCAGCTAAAAACCAGCTGTACGTGTAGCAGAAGGCCTTCGAAAGTAGAATTTCGTTAGGATTTTCATTCACAGTGGAAGATACAGGCGTGTGGTGCGACCCACCTGTACTTATATTTAGCACCATTGTCTCCATTTGTTGTTTTCGTTCTTCGAAATGGCCGTGTTGTTTTTGAAACACCTCAAGCAAGAGGTAACACCAATGTAAACTAAGCTCACGCTCATATGATAACTTATCGTCGAAAGTCCCTCAACTATTTTAGCAGCATCTCCTAAGAAATCTTGTGTATCAAGTTCTTTACTTTCTGAACTTATTTATTGTACTTCCATGTCAGACTTCTCATATGGATTGGATGACCAATGTATCCTGAGAGCGGCGTCTCGCCCGTGTGTTTCCATTGCACTTTGTGTATTTCTTGTGTGAGTCTCGCGCTGCTGCTGTTGAAACGCTTTTCATTTGGAGTACAATCGCTATAGCTCGTGTGTCATCTCATAATCTCCTCTTTCTCCATCATTCTTGCGCATGCGTTCTCCATCGCGGGTGCGTCGTAAGTTGAACTAGTCAGAAGTTGCTCAGAAAGATGAGGCATTTTTCCACCTCGCCGTGTGCATGTTGTGAACCCAGACACCCCCTCCCCCCCAAGGCTTGCGAATATCGCGATCCAAGGCGCATTTCTTGTAAAGGCATCGCTGTGTCCTGCATTCAGGGCCCCTCGCATGGGGCATTAGTGCTCCACTTACGGTTCCTCTTCAGGCTGCTCCTGAGAATGGGTCTCCTGAGGAGGCTCAAGACATTCCACAGTCGTTGCTGGCTAAATTCTTAATCTCACAGGCACTCCCTTCACGTCACTGTCTCAACTGTGGTGCAGATACATGCACTCAATTTTATGGACAGGAGCGATGGGTCTGACAATCCACTGATCTGTATGTTCTCACCCTTGCATGATCGGCTACCTTTCTGTCTATACTATAGAAGGGAAATGCCAGCATTTACCACTCGTGTATACGTTAGCTTGTACTTTTAATGGCGCCCCAAGACAATACGGGGTTCTTCACAAACGAATATGCTTGATATTTTGTCGCACACTATCGTCTTAGCACCCGTAGAGTGGGTGATATTTTGTTAACTTTTCGTACGAATTTGATCCGAAGAGGAAGACGTAACATCCTGCCTGGGAACTCATGTTTTTAACCAAATAAGATTGAAAAGCATTGTTCATAACCCACTTTACTACTTGTATCTAATATTGTGTTCACAAAACACCATCCGACTCCGTTGATGTAAGTGAACTGAGCGGTGCCCACGCAACTGCGCTGCAGGGCACCTTAGAATGAGGCATTTATTTCTATTTCGTACCTAGCAGACTCCTCCGTGCCATATGTGAACTCCTCGGTCCAGTGATACAAAACAGACGTGCAATAGTTGCTTCACCTCACCAGCTGCTCTTTTCAATGGAGTTATTACGGCTCTGTGACCACATGTGTACGTACGTCCTTGGCGTATAGCCAAGTCATTCACAGTGTCTGTGGTTTTTATTGGCTTATTGGGAGCTACCGTGATTTCGGTCGTCTTCGTATTAAATAGGGCACAATCGTGATAAGAACTGTTGCCAGCCGCAGTCAACGAGCAATGGGTACACGCGAGCTCATTCTCCTCTCTGCTTCATTCAGTTTCCCTAATCCAGTTGAGGGAAGGAAGTCAGCCATCTCGCACATCGCTCAGCATGGCGATAGGAAGACGCGGTGAGTGTCCGTTGCAGACGCTCGTGTCCTATCTGCGAAGACGGTGTTTACATTACCTACAGCCCTCCATGAGACGTTATCATTTTAATTATGATTATCTATGATAAAGCGTGAAATATTTCATTTGAGGTTTGCCTGTCGCGCCAGAATGAAGTAATAATCCTACCTTGTAAACCGTGCATTCATCGCATCAACTCTCATGACACACTCATAATATCCTCCTTGACCAGCGCACCTATGGACCAATGCTCAGGGCTACGTATGGAGATTTACGTATCAGTACCTTCTCTGATACAGGAACACGTATTCGGCTTTAACTTTTGCGATTTAACTTTTATCAGTCTATGAGGAAAAGGTAATCATCAACGATTAGTGTAGTTCAGATCATAATTATGGTTGGTCGGCGCCAGGAATGTTTGCTCTGAGCCGTGGCTGTCGGTGTGGAGTTCGTTGGTGTCTGCCCGTGCCATGTTTGGTAGTCCCGGTCGTGTTCGACGGCAGCCGTCATTCAACACTCACGTGTCCGATTAGCATCAACCACCACTGACATTTTTGACTGTATTAATATCACTCTCCTGTTAAGCGGTATCTGCTTGACTCAATGCTTAATGTTTGACTAGCGTTATCGCTCAGCACTTGTATCTTTGACGGTATCTTCATCCATCACTCATGGTACTGTGAGCATGAGTTCCGTTTGATATGTTTCAAGCAGTGTTCGAAGAGGATATTAACTTTTTTATTACCATACTTGACTATTACCCCTTCTATTTGTATACTTTCATGCCAATGCTTGTAGTAACTCTTTCGATCCTTGTTCAAGTAACGTTTCATAAAATTTGTAAGTCACCGTTACTTGGTTGTCGGTGTGACATGGAGCGGTTTGAGTGTAGAACGCCCCACTGGAAATGTCATTCCCCAGCTGCGTTACTTGCTGAGTGACTTCATTGTGTCCTGGGGTACTCCATCGCAGTGTACTTCTTATACGATGTGACTGCAGCTCACGGTTGGTACGGCAAACTACCTGCCTGAAACTACGCGACTGCGAGTGAACAAAATCTTATAAACATTTCAGACCACTAACTGGTATCCATATTTCCGAAGACTAGCTGTGACCAATGAAACATCAGATATTTCTGATCGAATGTTACCAATATAACTACTGAGCTTCACTGTTGAGATCGCCAAAGATGGCTGCGTTGGGAGAAGTTGGGGAATTATGTGTTGGTGGACTTAGTTGTGGCATTGGTGTCATCAGTTGCCCTTGATGGTCTCAGAGCACATGTGGTTGTTATACTACCTAGTTTATTTATCTTTTCTGCCTTGCTATTCCATATCTAATCGGGTGCCTGTGCGTGATTGGTGTCTGACGGCACAAGACTTGAGTAGAAAGCCAAGAATGGGTCGCCTGGCTCGGCACTGTTGCTATATACTATTTTGCACAACGAGCAGTGTTGACTTGGGAGTTGTGCGTAGTGTGTTGGCGGTACGCGTCTCTCCAGGTAGCTGCGTCGGCCTGAATCAGTGCTAAATATGAGGTTTTCGTAATAAACTTCGATCAGCGTTGCACACAGTCTACTCTCAGGAAAAATTATATTTTCTGTGTAAAGACAAAATGATTTTTGTTATTCAGTAAATATTTAAGTGCTACATATTTATATAAGATGCATGCGTATTAATACTAGAAATCTTGCAATATTTTTGAACCGTGAATTTTCAAATTGAAGTTTTAGACAAGTAGTACTGCTTTAACATTGCTCTTTCACATTCGTTGGCAAGTTCCTAGAGAACTAGACATGCGTGTGAGCTAATTGTTACAAATAGTTGCATATATGATTGCTATTATTATCTACGATTGTATAATAGTGATAGTTTTTCTCTAACAATGCTTATTTTTACAATGACAAACCTACCTACCTAATTATCGTTGTTCAACACAAGAGGTTCAATGACAAACCGCCAAGAATGAACCTATTTTTCGTGATTCTTATGGAGGACCAAGTATTCCAGGGTAAATCTGTTTCATCTACGTAGAGTGTACCTCGATCTGCTCCCCATTTCCGTACGACTTCGAAGCGTTCTTACGTACCACTACTGTATTTTTACCAAACTTTTCAAAATACTTCCCTTGTTTAGCATGAATATTTTTTGTTGGTGCTTAAAGTACTTGCATTGGTTAGTGCAATATTGTGCTCGCTGTAAATTGCACCAATCCTCACCATGGCATTGTAAATAATATATATACATAATATCATGTTTTGACTAGAGATGTCAGTCGAGTTCAGCGAACACATTCGAGGAAACTCGTGATCGCAGTAGTCACGAAATGTGAAAAGAAGCGTGGCCCGTGTTAGCGAGGCGTGTCAAACGCCCCTGGGTGGTGCAAAGCTGCCCACGCAGGTACACCTGACAGGTCCTGCTGCCCACAGGTGTGCCCAACGTCACACCTTTGGGTGCTCCAGAACCCACTGCCTCATCGCGGCGGACTGGGGTGCTTAGGAGAGGTTCAGTTTTCAGCAACTACTTATCCTCTATTTTTGTAAACCCTCTCATGGTTTGTAGGCTTCTCTATTTTTGTAAACCCTCTCATGGTTTGTAGGCTTTTTTAGAAAATACTCTTATTTTTGGTAGCTGTATCATCAGAGCAGTATCAGTGGGTATAGCTTGTTGCATGGATCCATGTCTTTTTCTCTTCGTTGGGATGGCTTCAATAGGAAGTACTTAAAAAGCCTCGAGAATAACGTAGCCGTAATCCATTTGCTAGTTCCGTCATTGCGATCGTGCTCGTAACTCCTACAACCTCCGTATCTCCTGAACCCTTCTCGAGTTCCCTTAACAAAATCAATGGAACTCGCCACGCTGGAGCTTTCCGTGTCGGTCTCGGTGCCGCGTTAAGCACGGCTGCTCCCCCTACCGAGCTGATATTCGTCGGTTGTGTTTCGGTTTCGTCGAACGCGTTTCTTGAAACTCGAGGATTGCTGCGCTCAGACAGTCAGACCTGAGTTTTGCCGTTCAGTCTAAGATCTTCAAGTTCTCTTGATGCGCGTAATATTCGTTTCTCTAGTACAACACTACTCGAAACCTCGATATTGTTTCCGCTGTAATCTATTTACTTCTCATGTTCAAGTTATTTATTTACGCGGCGTGAATTCTTGTACAACCAAGCGAAAAAAGATAAAGCTTGTTAGTCGATTATTTTAGAGTGTTTCCAAGTAGTGCTCGTTTCATAGTCACAGTTTTCATTGTGTCCGATCACTAAATTGAACTTAAATCTCCGTTTTCGTTGTCCACGAATACAAGTGCTGCTGTTTGGGGAGCATCGATAAGCAGTTCTGAATATGTCTCAAATTTTAGAATCTGGTAAAGGCCATTTTTCGTTAAGTTTTTAGCGTGAAAGACAACGCTAACAGTTCGTCAAACTTGTGCACGCAATGGATCCCGTTACAGGATTCTTTTATTTCCGTCGGAGTGCGACCGTCACTCGCTCGCCCTCTCTGCCGTGCACTCGTCCACTCTGCCATGTTGATGAGAATGATATACCCTGGCGTTCACTCTCATACGTACAAGTCTAAAAAGTTGTACATGTGCCCAAGATTGGCTGCTGAGTACAAGAAGATCGCGTCTTCCTGCTTTGCCATGTCCGTGAGGCTGCTTATGTAGTTTCTTGCCTCTGAATGAGCTGCTACTGTAACCAGAGGTGCATTCTTGACTATGCGGACATCGTGGGACAATAATAGGTCTAATGATACTAATTAATAGGCGAAGCACCATGTGTTCAGTTCATTTATTTCATGTTATCAATATCCCTGTTCTTTGTGGCGCTTTTGTTTCATAATTTATGAAGACTATATCCCATATTCGTCAGCCATGTGTCAATGTAAATGTAGTGTCGCCATTACGCTGAGTGGCAAGGAGAGCACATTGTGGGCGTCGTTCTCGTTAGCGCTTTGGTCTCGGCCAAACGCTACACAAGTATGAGAGTTTCATGTTCGTTGTTAGTTGTGTAAGACAGGCTTCAGGTTACTGTTCGAGCTTATTGTTGAAGGCCACCAATTTTATGTCAATTTTCAGAGTTTTATACGCTGAAATATGCATGCATATATATATATAGAATAAGGTGCTCATTTCTAAAAAGACCGTAATAGGGTTACGAACTTCGTTTTAGGAATTCGTAACCCGGTTCTGGAGCACGAGCCTCTTTTCCTCCTTATTTTTGAGTCGTGAAATACCTTGCACAAAATAATTGTTTGAGTGTTGACGCTCAGGAACACCTTAGATAACACCACAAATGTTAGCAATACGTAGCTGTAAACGTTGAAGTGGACAGCCCTCCTGTTGCCGGTCCTCACCTCAGATCGAAAGACTGAGTTATGAGACAGAAAAGAGTTACGAGACAGAATTCGTACGGACGGTCGATACCCGTAATAAGCAATATTGGGTCGCCGGTTTGAGGAGTGTGGCTGGGCTTCAGTCTTGCAGTCTGGTACGCATTTCGTTATTTTTCTTGTAGAAAAGACCAACCAGTCGTGCAACTAGACTTCTCTTCGAGTGCCTCCGAAACTTTCACTGAAAACTCTGTTCTTGAGTTCGCCATCTCTTTGAGATGCTCACTGCCACTGTTGAAACACTCTTGGAGGCGTACATTGGAAAATCCTATGGAATTTTCTCTGGTGAGGAAGCCTAATCGTGTTTGTGACACGTGTTTCTTGCTAAGGATTCGTGTTTTTTTTGCTCTCTTTGTTGATAGCTTCGCAGTGGTGGACATGTCACGCATTTGGACTGCGCATTTATGTCGCGTAGTTGACCTGTTCTCTGCTGTTGACTGCGACATTTCGCGGCACTCGCTGGGGAAGGGCCCTTCATTGGAGGTGCCTTTGAAACAGCGGCAGCCTTCCTGCCCTGCCAAACTTATATCGTTCTTATGTTCAATGTTACCTATATTTTTGCACCTCCACCAACGCTGTAGCCACTGCACGAAATACCTTCTGGCTTTAACGACGATGAATACTATGTATTTTGTCGTGCAATATTATTTTATGTTAGTTGCTTCTCGCATGAGGAAGGGGAAGAAAGGGAGCGTCGCATCGACCTGGTCTTTTTGTTTTTGTTCGAGCTCCATCGTCTGTAAGATCTCAGCGTGTTATTACGTGAATCTTCAGTGTCATATGTTCTGTTTACTTACTATGTGCAATTACCTCCACTCTGAATGGCTTTTGGTCCTTTTCCTTGATTGGCTGTTGGCAGCGCCAGCACAAAGGTGCGTGATGAACATCCGCAGTTGCGGAGAGCGGCCGACAGCATTCGTGGTTAGATGTTTATTGTTCGTGTTTTTTTAATTAAGGTAGGTAGGTTTATGTTTATGGTTTTGCTGATGCACGTGCTTGCTCTAATTGAGAACGGTTTATGTCAACATTGGATTCCAGTTCAATCACAAGTAAATTTACTCGCTTTATAATGAGCTGCTCTTGCCAATTCATTGTTTCCGAGGTTTTCCGAGCTAGTGTTTTGATGAATGTTTCGATGGCGTGGCGAACATTTTCTGTGCCTCAGTTGAAAATTTTGCGAGGAGAACAATTTTTTGCGTGCACTCGGTAACCAACAGACTACAGCTACTCCCCTAATCGAATCTTGCACTCCAATTACACTATGAAACATAATTTTTTTTTCCGACAATTACGCCCCATTTCCTGACTCTTGCCATTTCAAATCAATTTCAACTGCCCACTATTCCTGTGAAACTTTGCTTCTGTATTGCACTTTTGTTTTATTTATTACTGGTATTTTATCGAAGAAAAGCAAATGTAGAAATGCTATGGACTGATTACAAAAGTAAACTTCTAGAATTAATTTTCTAATTAATGAATGGGAAATTATTATTCTAACCAAGGAATAAGACACAAGTGAAATTTTGGTCACATAGCGTTACTGATATAGTCTGTAGCTAACGGATTTGCCTGTGATCCGGCAATACCAACACGCCTGTACAATTATGGTCTGTGGTGTTATTATACTGTCAAAAATTTCTAATGTTATAACTTCACATGTATTTTAATAAAGTTAGTTGTAGGTAGATTTTCTTCGGTGAACGTGAACGACGGATAAAAAGTATATTGGGAGATGGTGAATGCGTTTTCATTTTACCATTGAATAAAACCATTAGCACCTGCTCCCTTCTCCACGCCTCTAATGCAGCATGGCTGTCGTGCCTTGGGGTGGGAGAAGTTCCGCAGCGCTCGGTGATGGTAGGACGTGACCATTGAAAACTCTTATTAATGTCGCTGTGTGACGGCATAGGACTAGGGTGGAAACCCCAGAAGGCTGTAATTTTACAGATCACTCGGTTCGTTGCTGTTGCCATTTTTCATTGTGTTCTGCCCCCCAGGGGAATAGAATAGGCAATATGGTTATGTAAGCTACGGTTGTGTATTGTGTACAGTGGGGACTAGGAGCTCCAGGAGGACACTAGTGTTACCTCTGCTATAGATAGGCTTTTGGAGACAATTTTTCCCACCCACATTACTTGTTCCAACTTTCACACCTTCGAAACCTCTTCCTTGTCTTCTGTTCCGCTTCATTTCTAATTTGCTGTTTGTGTGCGAGGTGGCTTATGTGTGGGGTACACATTATGCATAGATTCCCCATTTTTAGAGTCCATACTGAATGGTCCCTATTCTTACGGCGCGACAGAGTCATCACTGAAGCGCTGTAATCTATAATACTATTACTAATACCACGCCTATTTTATTTCGATGAAATTTCCTGACTGCATCTTTTGAAACTTGCTTGGTGCGGGGCCGTCTCGTGGGATGCCCGTTGCCGTATCTTGCATCTGCTGAAGGTGGGTGTGGTGATGGGAATTATTGGGTCCGCAAACGTATCTTGGGGACTTCATGTTTCTGTTGGGGATGTTTGGGAGGAAAACATGCTAGGGAAATGTGAGGCTCATGAGCTATGCTTTGATGCAAGTGTTAGACGATATCTTTTATCTTCACTAATTTGTCATATGGAGTTACTGCTTCCCTGTGATATCTTTACTGAGATGAATTAAGTGATATCTTCAATGAGATGAATTGGGCACCCAATTGTACTTCAGCGAGGGTCAACACATATAGACCATCTTTTATTCAACGGTCAAATTTTAAATCTGAGAATTTCACCTCTATAGATAATCAGAAATTGCGATTATGGACTATGATCATTCTCCGGGGGTTATTCCCTCCTGTATTGATGGTGAAAATTCACATCGCATCCGCGTTATAGCCATAATTAGAAGTAAAAATCGGAGAAGTCTTATTGAGTGGAATTTCCCTATCTTAGGGTAAAAACGCAGGGAATTTCTGAGGCTGCAAACTTGCTTGACAACGTCTGCTCTAGCGGAACTGGACGGTAACCCCGGCTTGTTATATTGATCAATTGGTTGTCAAATTCTAGGAAGCTTGTACTGCGCATTACTTTGAATTGAAAATTATGCCCAGTGTGAGTTGGTTGCTACGCTTTTTCGGCGTGTTGCAAAGATGAACACATGAGTGGAGATTCTTGCAACTCACTGCTTTTTATGCCCATAGAAGCTCAACCGTACACTTTCTTTGTTCCAAGGACTGCCTTATATGGGTGAATTGCGCAGTTTGAGCTTGACGAGGAAGTTTTAATTAGATTTTTATAAGGTTGAGAAATCTTTAAATTTATCTAAGGCTTCAATTCTCGGCAATATCCAAAAATATATGGGTGCGAATGTATGAAGCTTCGTTTAATTGCGAGCTTCCTAACACGCTTTACCCCCAAGGGAAACGGCCTCATTTAAACAGATCGCAGATTTTCAAAGGCTCACCATGCACAAAAAGCGGCGGCACCCCAGTGTGACCTCGGCGTGACGGCCGAAACATCTCCAAGTACAAGTACTCTCCTTGCTTTTTTGCATTCTATGGCTAATACAAGGGATTTAATACCATTTTGTTTAAAAATTTAAGCCTTCTGATGAAGCCGATATTATCAAAGCCTTGCCAAACTGTATTATTTTCGATGTATGATTTCAAAGAACTTTGCTTCGACTATTAAATATTTAAAATATTTTTTACTAGATAGTGACTTACACTTCGCACGTCTTAATCACTAATTCTAGCCGTGCAAAGTACTTCGACCAAGTTACCATTGTTAGTAAAATGAATATAATTTCAAGATATTACAAGAAAGGCATTACCATATACGGTCTTCAGGATGTAGAAACCGCGACCAAGATCAAGCGATCTTGCACAATACATGCTCGTGTGTCATATTAATTCCATTTCATCATTAAATACAGCTAATTTTTGTTCTAAAAAGTAGGTATTTGCATCATTCCTAGTTCAATGATTATTGAAATAAATGAAATATCATTCAGTATGAACTGCAATATTGCCTAAGTAATTAGTTTGGTCGAGCGCTATTTAAAAGTGTATTGTGAATAGAACATAAATTGTGAATGGTAATATTATTTCGCTCGTTGAATAACTCATTTTTGTTCTTGAGTTGCCAATAATTTTTCACTTTTTTTTTATTTTCAACATTTTTTGATAAACGCTAACATAAGGTAACAAAATAGTATATTTTAGCATTTAACTATTGTGAAAATTAAATATCAATACAATAGATAAAACAATTTCAATATCTACTTAAAATCGGGAAATAAGTGTAAATAAAGCTGCTAATTCATTGGCTTCTATTTCACACAAAAATTTTTTATCAATTCCAACACGTTTCACCGTTGGGTTTTCAATGCCTTACAACTACTGGCGTGGTGAGGGATGTGGTAAATGTGTGGTCTAACTTCTTTTTCCAAGGGAAGTACTCCCTGGTTACGTGAAATGCCTGCCTGAGCCGAGATTCGAACCCTGGTTCTTTTGGCTGCGAGGCCATCATGCTACCAGAACGCCATGGAGCCCTAATACCTATGTATTACCTTTTACCTTTTACCCCATATATAAATGCCCTCAATGGCTCCGAGAAAATCTATCTGTTGATCAGCTGGAAATCAGACTCTTACTTCTTAATCGTCAATGGAACGCGTTGCCGGTGCATAATAGAGCCCCGTTGTTGTTAATAATAGTTGCTAACATAAATAATAGCAAAAGAGAAAATTCTCTGTTATCGACTAATTAAAAACTATCTATGATTGAAAATGCAACTCCAGCAGATAGATTTGCACGAGTAAATAAAAATTAACTGGTGGTGGTGACAATAGCAGTCCGAATTGGCCTTTTGGCCTGGTCTTAGTATTTTGAAGATATCGTGCCTGGCATTGTTAATATTTTAATCAAGAATTATGCAATTATGACAAAAAGTAAAGACTTGACAGCCAGGAGTGGGGGATGTAGATATAGTCTGAGTCACTGAAGGAGGATGTTGATGGATACTATACGAAGGGGAGCTCCAAGAAATCTATTCGTTCAATGACCTTCAATTCTAGTATCCGTCAGCATTGTAAAGTGGCTCGTGTGATGTGGTGATAGGCATAGATAAATTTAAAATATTAGACTCTTGTTCATTCAATTTTGATCTTCGAATACTAGAATCCATGTACATCCACAAGCTCAAACCCTCCCTTAAGGCCCGTCCACACTATCAAACTCTCCATCAATCACGAA
>VOMN01092679.1:0-11929 GCA_014899125.1 Orchestia grillus
CAAAACATGATGCAGCACCGAGGCCGCACTGCACTGCCAAGAGGAGAGCCGCAGGAACACAGAGCGGTGGACTGATGTGCCACCGTAACCCAATTTCTGCCTCTGCTATTCTTTGTTCGTTTTCCTTGTCTTTTCTCCCGCTTCTTTTTGAAAAGCCGAATGTTGTGACATGCGTTATTAGGGACTTGTTTGTTTTAATAAAATGTCGTTATTTCTTTTTGTTTCTAACTCTGGAGATGCCCAAAGACAAACCTAAACAAAACAAAGCTTGAATAATCAATAAAAAACCAAGTGGATGTCTCCAAATATTAACCTACAATAAGGATCCTAAGCGTCCCTTATTTTAATAAATAAAAGACAAAACTGCTACACAAATACTGAACTTTATTGGCATCGATACTCAGCCGAAATTCTACGGTTTCTTCTACCTACTCTTTCCAGTTCAGTTTTTGAGATTACAGTCACATGATTACTCTAAGTAACAAAATTTCACTAATGCCTCGTTCTGTGGTTGAAACCAAAATGTTCCATTTCTTTCCTGCTAAAAATAATGAAAGAACATTCATTTCGATGCAAGTACTTTGCTTTTGGGATCTGATTCGTAGATTTTAAATTTGTTTTTCTTCAATATTATGCCAGTAACTAGTAGACGAGCCCCGCCAAAAATAGCGGGAGAAATGAAGTTAACTTCTCAAGATACCTTCTTATTTACGAGAAATCTGATGTAAAAAATGCTATTTACAGTATCACTGATACGGACTGCCTTCTCTGACAGTCGATCTCGCTGCTTAGTTAGAAATGCGGTCCTGGGGATTTTCTCCTATCTAAATCCTTGAGAGCACGACAGAAAGACGGACGAACAGGGCTAACCAAGCAAGCAAGCAAGTAAGCAACACTGAGCTGTTATTATATAGTTTGACGGGTTACTCAGTGGCAGAGAGTACACAGAGTCAACCAATATTCTGCCTGTTGAACTTCCTAACAAAATCGTAAAACATTAATGGAGCGGTCACTCGGCGATTCAGTATATACATATTTACATTTACTGCATGGTGACTGGTAATGCCTTCTACTCACAGCTGGAAAGTCAGGGTTTGATCCCGGCCGAGCAAGCAAATTTTTGCGGAGGCACAGAATGCTTCCCTTGGGAAGGGAAGCTTAAGCTTCACATCTCTCATACATCTGTAATTATAAAACATCGAAAACTTAACGAAGTACTGTACGCCAGCGCATTATTTTTGATAATAAAAAAGGTTTTTCCCCTCTTTACCTCTACCTTCTTAACAATTTTTTTCCCTCTACGAAACGAAAATAGAACCTTCAAGACGTCCTCTTTTTTCCTAGTTAACAAAAAAAAGTGTTTAATACTGGGCTCCAAACGTTCTGAATGGGACCGCTACTGTACAGAATTTGGCTCTGTAATGCTGTAAATTAACTATCGTATGATGTCAGCATTAGGAGAATTGTAGTGCCGAAGAAGACCCAAGAATTACATATTAGCAGACATTCTAGGCTGAAGGCCCCTTTACACGATCAATCAAAGTCTGAAGATAGATCGGCTGACACCCAAATGTGTGCATCGAATGCTAACTTTGCTTTCTATTCTGGAGTCAGGTCGGAATTCAAGGTACTGTATGGCACCTTGACTGCTGACAGTTGTACAGAATTCCGACCTGACTCCAGAATTGAGAGCAACGTTAGCACCCGATGCCCATATTTGGGTGTCAGCCCACACTGTCTCCAGACTTTGACCGACCGTGTGAAGGGCCCTTAACTACCGAAGCTTCGAAAAGAAGGACGGTAATTAATAGAAGTAAGAAAGCTGCCACTCGAATTAACTATCGATTCATTCGTGTCATTTTTGGTACACTGATGTATACGTTGGGTTCAAAAACCCACTGGGTGCTTAGGACAATTTTATGCAGCCGTTTGTTGAATCTATTCTGTTTTTCATTCAGTATTTCATATTGTGGTTGACGAGGAGGGACTGAGGTTTGTTTCAATTCGACATCAAACGCTCTAAGTAAGGATGAAGCACTTAATCGACCGTGTGGTTGCTGATGCATGGTGAACAGATGTAGGAAATAAAGTTTATTGAACAGATTATATCAATTATGGAGAAAACAAATTCAAATAATCTATGCGTTTCGTAGTTTACTTTCCTATCAGTGCACTCAATTTGATATCTATCTAACTCTGATGATAGTACAATGTAATTTTTCAAATGCATTGTATTTTTATTTTTGTTATTTTGTGGGCTCCATGGTCTAGTGGTGAGCGTGATGGCCTCGCAGCCTAAAGGGCTAGGGTTCGAGCCTCGGCTCAATGGGGCTTTTCACGCGACTACGGAGTACTTCCCTTGGAAAAGCAAGTTTAAACCCCACATTCCTCACACCCCCTACCACACCAATAGTTGTAAGGCATTTAAAACCCAACGGTAAAACGTGTTGGAATGAATAAAGGTTTTTTTTTTTTTGAGGAAGGTGAGTGTATTCAAAATGTCAATGAGATAACACACATACACACTTCAAGAATTGTTTTCTATTACTTTTATTTTTCCGTAGTCTGAGGATACGTAAGCATACTGCCATTTTAAATTATGGTACAGAACATTGCATGGGACGTTGAAATCGAAGTCAATATAATATCTCACCGCATCATCATACGATATACGCAGAAATCATTGAGTATTGTAAATCAAACATGCACTCTGTTTTTCAATTGTATTTAACATTTTAGTCCAATATCTCGGCTTAATTTCACTGTAGCCATTTATTCACGGAATCCGGCTGCTCTTCATGTTTCAATGCAAAATAATTGTGACGTCATAAGAAACCGGGATATTTTTTGGTTGGGCCTTAAGTCATTGCCAGCTTATAGGATTCTAAATGTAAGCTCATACGTGACGAGATATTTGTAGCGACTGCCCTCATGTGTAGCATCGAGTGTTTATGTGAAAAAATCAGCTATGGAAGATTTCCTCTTGTTTGGAAGCATTGTAGCTTTTTCTCTTCATTTTTCATTTCGAGTTATTTGGTTTTACAGTTGTAGGAATCTTTTCAATAGGCCAGAATTCACAATCCTATCGGTGTATAGCCTTTTGCTCATAATGGGGCTAGAATAATACAGCTCCAATTAACATGTGCACCTACTTTATTCACCTGTGCATTGGTGCATCTGCAATTTTATGTATATTTTTTAATGCATTTGCTCTAATTAAGATTTTACAGTTTTTATGATTGAATTTCATTTCTACGTCACCTGAAAAGTCAGCACCAATGAAGCATATAGTTTCCATATACCTTAGTTTGCATTGAGTTTTTACTTAAAATTATTTTATAGTCATTATTAAGCGTAGCGCTATACGTCAAAACGGGTAGCATGCTTCTTTTCAAGTGATGAGAACCCAGGTTCTATCCATGACGTGCGACTGCTGGACCTTCATGTGGGCTCGTGCAATCACTTTGTTGGATCAAGAATCATATTTTACTCATAATTTCAAGAAAAGGTACTCCTGCATGAGTACTTAAGAACCTTTACTAGTTTCAACACCGTTTACCGTTGAGTTTTTAATGCTTTACAACTACTGGCGTGGTGAGGGATGTGAGGAATGTGTCGCTTAAGCTTCTTTTCTGAAGGGAAGTATTCCCTGGTTACGTGAAATCCCTTGCCTGAGCCGGGATCGAACCCTGAACGTCCCAGGCCATCACGCAGTACGCCACAAAGTACACCCTTTGCCTACCCTAATTAAGAATTAGACTTTCATATATAACACCATTAAAACTGCTACACAAAATTTTAGGAATGAAATGCATTGTGTGGAAAAAAATATTTTCATATGAAATACGCACCCTGATGGAATTTGTCTTCTGAACACATCTAGAATGTTTTCAGGGTAATTAGAAATGAAAGATTGTAAAATAAAGAGACTCGTGGGTGCCCTAATAATAAACGAAACACGATTCCACGTAATATTCAAGGTGAAGAGAAGCTTCACTGCTCTTCTTCATGTCAAACTAAACTTTAATTTTATTTATCATTTCGGCATTCACAATAAGCCTAGGTGACACCATCGTGATAAGCTTAGTCATATTTTCAACAATACATTTAACTGACTGGTTGATAGAATGCGCCTTAATTCTCTGTTGAGATCTGCATGTTGACTAATACGTTGCCACAACTTTTTATGTTCGTCAGGAAGTAATATTTGACATATTGCTCCGCTGATTCCGAAGTAGTAGGGAAAAAGTTTATTGGGCTCTACAGACAATAGTTGACTAAATAACCTGTAGCACCCTATAAAGATGAAGATATTTTGTTCTTTGCTAAGATTAATATGTCACGACTGATGCTGGCACTGTCGCAGGTGTGACTTTCTTAGTCATCACTGAACCACTTGGGAAGACTTGATCATAGGAAGGACGCAGATGTTAAGAAAATTACTATATATGTCTGTGTGTTTACATAATAACACACTGTTTACACACACATTGTTTAATACAACAAATTTTGTAGAAAAAATTGTTTAATTTGAAAAATACTTTTAAATTTTTGGGGTTTTGAGACTGCATCTATTAAATTTAGGTGGTTTTCATCAGATCTTTAAAGTTATTTGTGTGTAAATTACTTAAAAAAATTTATGTAAAAATGTTATCTGCTTCAAACTTATGTGCAGTGTGTTTGCTTGGTATTAATATCAATGATGATAGTAAACAACTGACCCATTGTATTACATGTGTAAATTGATTGTTTTGATATATTTTTAGGATTTTTATGAGAAATGAATCCAGTGTAAACCTTTACAGGAAAAAATTATTTGGCAGTAAGCCTGCATCTATGTTTATAAGAAAAACTTCTTGCAGCCTTGTATGTAACCATTGTACTATATATGGAAAGTTGCATTGCATTCTATCTTGTTCAAAAAGCTAGATACACCCTTTCAAAATAGTACAATTTTGTCATTTAGACATTTTAGATTTATTATTCAGTTGAGATTAATGTAATAAAATATTATTGTGTTAATCAACTAATTATTATTAATATTAAATAATAATATACTAATTCAAGTTTAAATTTTGACACTGACAAATTTTTTTTTCACATGTTCATCTATTTTTCAGATTTAATTTCAAATATTCATAATGGAGAACGTTTTAAATAAACTCAGATCTACAATGAGTAGTGCAGCTTCAAATGCTGTGTCAAATGCAGTTTCTATTGCATCACAGGTAATTTTTATGAAGTAACACTATCTACTTGTATGGTTTATGCTTTTCTTAACTACTCTTATTCCCTCGGGAGGCATAGAGTTTTTTTGGGACATTATTCTTTTGTGCCTATTCTGCTTCTTTTAAATTTCACTCCTCTTTAATTAATATTTTTTGTCTTTTTATTTTAACACTTTGACTGCGATGTGCACCATATATGGTACACGCAATCATCTAACCTAATGTAATGATAGTACTGACATATATGAACACGAATGTTCAAGTATTCATAAAATTGTGTTCATTACTCAAATAAGCTAGTTGGGATTAAGGGAAAAATGAATAGCATAACCAAATTTGTGACAGCTAAATCCTTTAATTTTAAACTCACAGCCAAAATTTTTGTCAACATGAAATATTTCCTGCATGAAGGGTCGCAGTCAAAGTGTTAATGTACCATTTTATGTAGAGAGGATTTTGTCTAGGCAGAGTCCTTCAGGATGTAATTATAGCAATTGAGCTCAAGTCAAGAGATTCCTATGTTTGTTGATCATGAATGAGAGGAAGGAAGCTTGGTTACCCTCTGGAAACTCCCTGGCCTGCAATTAACTGTGTGTTGATAATAATTTCTGAGGATTTTTGTCTCATTATCAGAAAACCTTTCTATAAGCAAATAAATAATTTGGCTTTGATGGCATACTGTATACCTTGTTAATAGATTTTCCATTTTCTTAGTCAATACTAAATGGTCCCTTCTTTTTGCTCTTTGGATTGCATTTCATATGACTAAGGTGTTTTGAACTTTCCAATATGTATGGTTATAAAATACTAGTAATAAATTACTTTTATTTATTTGGATTAAATTTGATTTATATCTTATTTGTAAAGTTTTTATCCAAATGGATAGCCATAAATTTTTTAAATACATTAGAGTTTGGAACTCGAGTGCAATTTATTTTGATGAATCTTAGTTTTTGAAGACTTGGGTTACTTTGAATGAGTAATGTGTAGCTGTTTGCATTCTAATTCAAATTACTTTGCTACATTTAATATTGCATTGATGTTTTAGTGGTTTATCATGAATTGATTGTAACAGAACAACTGGCAGTATTTCAAATTTTTTGTAAATATGCTTCATTAAACTTCTGCAGGTGTCCAATTATTTGCCTGGCAATCCTGTTACGCGCGAGTTTGAGGCCATCGCTCATATCGCCTCGGCTGGTCCAGGTGGGATTTACTTACTAGAGTAAAGATTAAAGAGATTTACTAAATAGATTATAGTTGAAGAGAATTACTAATTAGATTATGGTTAAAGAGAATTACTAACTAGATTAAAGTTAGTGATTTCCTTCCTAGATTAATGCTAAGACTTTCTGAAGTAATGTACATAATGATGTCTATCTAAATTAAAAAAAAAATATAATGAAAAATTTACTCAATACTCAATGTGCTCATTTAATTTTTTACTCAAATATTTGGCACTGTTTAGAAAATTTTGGGGTGTCTAATGCTTAAATCATTTAACCATCTTACCAGGATACTATCAAAAGTAGCACAGAATATAATGACATTCTGTAGTGATAAAATATATTGGTCAAGTTTTTCAAATTATACTATGTTTTAATCAACCTGAATTGATACTGTAGTCCTGTATTCTACTTTCCCTGTTAAAATATTTGCTACAGTGGTTACAAGACATTACCATATTTTGCAACTGACTTTCTTCTAATAGTTTTTAACATCTCTGATTTAATTGTTCATTGCACAAAATTTATGACCCTGACTGATTGCAGGATTATCCTGGAAAATCTACAGTGGGTTCAAGAAGTCCAATCAGCAGGATGTGTCCCTCTTTGTGTTTGAGAAGCGCTCTCTGGACCGCTGGGACCGGCAACACCGTGAGCTGGTGCTTGAGCAACTTAGGAAGGGAGTCGCTCAGCTCACAAGACTGCGACATCCTCAGGTGTGTTTTGCATTCCCATTCTCTTATTCTTCAATTTGCATTAACATGTTGCGTGGCATATATATATATATATATATATATATAACAACGTGTGACTCATTTTCCTTGCTTGGAAGTTCCATCATACTTTTTAAGCTTTTATACGTGTATACTAGCACGCTTTTTTCACTTCCAAAATAGATACCTACTGCTTGAGTGTAAGATATCACTTTCAAATTCCATGAGCATTGATTGGCATAATCTTGTTAATACCTGACAAAGGTTATCAATTCATTCCATATGTGTTTCACTTGCTTATTAAAGACTTGGAAATCTGGACCAGGCTTGTTTTAGTGTGAGAAGATCATCTTTCAAAGAACCCTGAATAGAAAGGTTGCAGTGCAACCTGTCTAAACTATTTGAAACCCTGCTGAAGGGTTAAGTTTTGTTCACCAGATGGGCTAAGTTGAACACTTGCATTTACATACCTTTTTAGAAAAAAACATGAATACACGTTAATTTTCAAAAAGTACACTTGTATATTCAATTTTCATGTTGCTCAACATAATACTTCTACAATAAAAGTGTTACAGCATTTCTTCTTGGTGGCACACTCATGGACTGCAGAATGGTTAAATTCTTATGATGTTCAATCCCTTCCACGCTCCAGATCTTGACAGTGCAGCACCCTCTGGAAGAGTCTCGTGACAGCCTGGCATTTGCCACGGAGCCTGTGCTGGGGTCTCTGGCCAACGTGCTGGGCTGCGGCTGCCACAACCTCCCCACGCCCATACCCGCTGGACTGCAGGGCTACAAGCTTGAAGATGTTGAAATCAAATATGGCTTCATTCAGGTATGATGGGCGTGCTATTCGACGGTAAATGGGGAATGTTGAGATCAAATATGGCTTCATTCAGGTATGATAGACTTGCTATTCGATGATAAATGGGGAATGTTGAGATCAAGTATGGCTTCATTCTGGTATGATAGGCGTGCTATTCGACGGTAAATGTGGAATAGTGAGATCAAGTATGGCTTCATTCAGGGATGACAGGTATGTAATTGGAGCTTGTGGAATGCATTCCAACATTAGGTGCATAATGAAATGAATTAGGCCTTACATTCTTGTAGGTATCTTTAAATCCTGGTATATTTACTGCCAATTACAAGTTGAGCACCCTCACATAGTCTGTAAAGGGATTTGAGCCATTCTCATGTGAATAGTAAAATCGCTTGTTGGGTTAAGTGGGGTGGGCTTGGGCCATGTAAATACTCGTATTTCCAACTTGAAGCATTGAATAAAATGCGATAAGGGCTTTGAAAGAGATCCTCTTGTTCAATTGTACAAATGAACAACAGTAAAGGCGTGCAGTTTGCATTATTGATTTTGCACATGGTTGGGTCATTTGCATAGCTTTGGAGTTCTCTTTGATTTTTTTTTGTTTTTGCATGAGCAGGACGGACTTCTTGTGCTGCGGTATAGCCTCTGTGTTGGGGACTAAGGCGACATGGGCGACTCGCTCGACAATCTCACTTACTCTTGTTCAATTTGTTGTATTAATGATACGAGCCTCAGTTTGACTTGGGCTTACCGACCCAATAGCATGCAGTGGAAGTTTGATGGTCATTAATTGATAATTGATAATTGACTAATGATAATTAATAATACGAGGTTTGACTTAAATTGGGCTTACTGGCATAACATGCAGTTGAAGGCTGACATATTAATACATTAAGTTTATTTTCCAATTAAGTTTTCTCATTTTTTCAAAATAGAGTTGTTGTTGCATGGATGAAAAATAAAATTTGCTGAGAAAATATCGTTTAGACACTAAAATAAATGCGATTTTGTAAAGTGGATGGCAAGAAGTCAGACTAAGTTCTAATAACCTAATTTAGTTATAATTTTTATTTCATTAAATTAATGTAAAAGAGCTACATAATCCATTACCTTTATTGCCATCACCTCTGTTACCACCGTTCTTATTTGGTATTACCATCAAGTGTACAGAAAATGGGCGCTCATGTAAATGGGTTGAGGTAAATTTTTTGGCACAATGTACAGTTCAGGGTTTAGGTTAACACATGTACCACCAAGAGCGATAAATTGTTTGCATTAACATTTAGAGCACAAATTGTGCAGTGAAGGATTTAGGTGTTTTATGGCGCAATGTGCAGTAAAGCATTTAGGTGAACATTTCAGCACCATGCTTAGAAAATGGACTTTTTTGGCACTCTTTAAAGTATTTGCAGGACTATTTAGGCACTGCGCAGTAACAGGCCAAGACGCAACGTATCTTGACTACCTGAGACAGCGTTTTTGGGACTTCTCGCATAGGAGTTGGAGAATGAATGCACGCACGTCCAGGGAAGATTTAAACTCGACGCCTCCTGCAGGTGTGCGAGGGCCTGCAGTTCCTGCACGAGTCGGTGAAAGCGGTGCACTGCAGCATCAGCCCGGACACTGTGGTGGTCAGCCAGCAGGGCGCGTGGAAGCTCTTCGGCTTCGACTTCTGCCTCACCAATGCCGCGCCCCCAGATGCACAGGTCTTGCACGAGCGTATGATGTATTACCTGACTGAAGTCAGAGCTTGGAATTGTTGTTAAGGTTCTAAGGGACTCCATGCTTTCAATGGCTGAAGTCAGAGCTTGGAACTACCATAATATTTTAAAATAATTGTTGTTAAGGTACTAAGGGATTCCATGCTTTCAATGACTGAAGTCAGAGCTTGGAACTACCATAAATATTTTGAGTAATTACTTCTCTTCAGTGACTGAAGTTAGAGCTTAGAACTACTGAGGGTGTTTTGGGTACTTCCATGCCTTCAGTGATATTATACCAGACGGGAGTTAAAACTTGAAATTACCATAAAAATGTTGGTAGTTTCAGGCCTTCAATGATATTCCGCCAGACTAAAGTTAGACTTATAATTTTCTTTCAAGTTATAGGTAATGAATGGAAATCATAATAGCAAAAAAAAATTTAAAATAAACAATTTTTGAAGCATTAAACGTTCTACGAAGAAGAGGGCTGATACAGGGGGGTGTTGAGTGGTGTTGTTTTTCCACAGTCTTTGCTGAGTTCCCGGATTCGAGGACAAGTTTTCACAATTTTTCTATCCTTAAATTAGTAGCACAGTATCTCTGATGGGGCATAAGATGAGCCATGGACAATGAAGTTAGGTTAGTTAGATTTGTTTATCCTATGCTTTGGGGGCTGGCGACCGCAGGAAGACAGCGTTAGGTTACCTTAGCTATAGCTAGGCTTTCAAAACTGCTATCTCTCGTGCCCACTTAGCTCCTTTCCATGTTCATGCCTCTTTTGCTATCTTTTCTTTGTCTTGTTTTCCCCTTCTTTCTAAACTTGCTGTTTATGTGCGCCGGGGATCCTGAGTGAGAACATATCTTGTGCATAGACTTCTAGATTTTCCACAGTCCATACTAAATGGTCCCACTCACAGCAGGAGCGCACATGCACAGTCGCCTCTCCGCTGCTGCCCTGCCAAGCGTGAGGAGTTGGGCAGGACGGGTAGCTCATCATCCATGTCCACCTAGAATTATATATAACCAAGCTCTCCCCCTCCCGCAATTGATCAGATTTGGTTCGTGGGAGGAATCATGTGAAGCAGGCCCATTCCTTTACTTCCTCTTCTGTTGGTTGAGTTCGGGAAGCACATAAGAATATTATAAGAGGCTTCTCGTAGAACTTGTTCATTTTAGCTACAATGGCCCTTCCTAGAGAAAGGCCTTTCAATAAGTCCTTCATTTTAGCTACAATGACACTTCCTAGAGTAAGGCCTTTCAATAAGTCCTTCATTTCAGCCACAATGGCACTTCCCTGAGTACCACCCGTCTCTGCCATCCACCTGCCTGCCCCCCTTGGAGTACCTGGCCCCAGAGTGCATCACAAGCAGCCACCAAGTGAAGCCGTCGGCTGACATGTTCAGTGTGGGGGTGCTGGTCACCGCCGTCTTCAACTCCGGCAAACCCTACACTGCTCACAAGGGCGATCTCGAGGGCTACAAGCGTGCTTGGAAAGAGGTAAGACTTCTCTTTGGGTCTGAATTAGTGATCGAACTTGCTCACGAGGGCGATCATGAGGGCTGTAGGCGTGCTTGGAAAGAGGTGAGACTTCTCTTTGGGTCTGAATTAGTGATCGAACTTGCTCACGAGGACGATCTTGAGGGCTACAAGCGTGCTTGGAAAGAGGTGAGACTTCTCTTTGGGTCTGAATTAGTAATCGAACTTGCTCACGAGGGCGATCTTGAGGGCTACAAGCGTGCTTGGAAAGAGGTAAGACTTCTCTTTGGGTCTGAATTAGTGATCGAACTTGCTCACGAGGGCGATCTTGAGGGCTATAGGCGTGCTTGGAAAGAGGTTAACCTTCTCCTTGCCTCTAAATTATTGGGTAATGTTTTTGTGTTTAAATATTGAAGCTCATTTTACTTCAGCAGCATGCATGGATTCCTGAGATGTGCTTCAAGGAGTAGGGCACAAAAATCTTGTATTTTGTGCGCTGCATTTGACGAGAGGCTTGCTGAGGTTGGAGATTCAAAGCTTATCAAATAGATAGTAAGTTTGTTCAGAAAGTACTACAGGGTGTAAGGGCTATTTGAGGATATTTTTAGCATGTATGTGAAATTGTATTGTTTAGCAAAATACTATTCTTATTTCAACAATATTACTTTAATTTTCAAATTGTCTTTGCTACCCCTCAGGGGGCATAGGATAGGCCATAGGCAATACAGAGTGTTCCAAAAAAATGTACCCCTTTTTTTGA
>VOMN01092683.1:0-18133 GCA_014899125.1 Orchestia grillus
TTTTCATTTTATAAATCAAATATTTTAACAAACAACCTGGACAGATTCCAATGTAAAACTGCAATACATAAGGAAAGACTATAGAAGAAATGAAATTTCAATTAATGCTGGAGTAACAACAATTATATCAAAATTAATGAAAATAACTCAAACAGCAGGAAATGAACGACAATAAAGAGTAATATTAATAAAGGACTACCTGAGCCCAGGCCCCCTCCACNGCGGTGGGGCAGGAATGTGCGTCGCACTTCCTTCCTTTCCCCTGAGGAGTAAAGCAAATGTTACTGAGGAAAATGTTCCCTATACAAGGTGTAATTTTAAAGCTCTCAACACAAATGGTCCAAAAAAGCTATTTTTCAAAACAACATAATTGTTTTGCTTCATGGAATCTATTATTATGTAAACACTTTTGTACCCATGCTCAACTGGTAAATTCTGTTTGACCCTGAACTATGAATAAACCTGCAGAACATGACATACTTGGAAAATTTAGGAATTCTTCTGAGAACTTTTTTGAACATCTCTCATACTCTCATCAAAGGAGAGGAAGCCTCAAAAAAGACAAAAACATATGCCTGAGTTTACCAGGAAAATCTACCTAATTTTCTCTAAGAATAAACTAAAATGACTAAGAAATAAACGAAAATTTAAATTATAAAAGCTTGTCTTTTCCATAAAAAAATAACCCATTGAAAAAATCATTATGCAATAAAAATTGAGATATTACTTTTGAGCTTTTCAAATAATATTGAAGAGATATATCACATTATATATTCACCTGATAGGACTCTTGAAACAAGAGAGGAGCACTTCAAAAAATCCATCCATAATTCAACACACATATTTTAGAAGCAATAGAGGCTAGAATTCATTAACAAGCACCAAAAAAAAATCAGCTCCACATGGTATGCCATTACTACACAGGAGAACTTTCAGCACAGGTACATCATTAAAACAAAACAACAGCAAGAATTAATCCTGGAATTCAGAAGTCAGAACATCATATACATACAAAACAGAGAGAACATATGCAAATGTGCAATTAGGCTTGAATACAGTGGTTTTGGTAGAAAGAACAGCAACTCTAAACTGACAATGTCCCTCATAGCCATGAGAGATAGTAAAAGCCATTGCCTTGTAAACACAATTGAAGCGCGCTTCTCTGAAGTGATAATGATAAACTGACAACCTCCTCACCAATGTCAGCATGGATCTGCGATAAACTGCCAACCTCCTCACCAGTGTCAGCGTGGATCTGCTTCAAGAGGGAGAGACTGACGGTGTAGGGGGCCAGTCTGGGGTCAGCATCACCAAGCAGCAGGGAGCTGAGGTGCTTGTGGTAGCCTCGCTCCAGTAGCTGGGACACTTCTGGCGAGTAGGGCCGCCATGCTCCCTGTCATGTCATCACAATTACACACACACTCACAGTGCAAGACATCATGAATGTGTGCCTACAGTAGGTCTTTGTGTGATACAAGAACTATCTATCTAACTAGCAGTTTAAAACTTATTCTTTTAATTTGACATTTTATTTATCATTATTTCAAATGTACCTATTTATGCTCAACAAAATGTAGCAGGTAAGAAAGTTTCAACTTGTCATAAAATTTTAATTTAAATTATAAGTACAACTTTTGATACTTAAAAATTTTTCTCAATTGATTTATTTCCCTTTGGTAAATGATGAACTCATATAGTGTGAACATATACAATAATAATAAATTCACCACGTTTTGCAACCTTTTAATACTGTTTTCCAACAATGCATGGTATGATGATGAAACTATTGAAAGCAAATTAACTGATAGTCATAAAATTATTTACATAAATTTCATTTTTCAAAAGAAATGAAAATGAAAAATAAGATCATAACTCATCACAAATTATAGGAATCACTTTACCAATATCCCAAATTGGACACTCAGCTTTTACAGGCCACAGAAGCTAAAATTCCTTTAAATTTATCAAAAAATAAATAACATGCTCAATATAGTGTAAAGTTAGCAAGCTTTGAAAGTTGCTAACATCAAACTGTTACCACCTAGCAAATTGCAATTTTAGACACTGAAATTTTCATCGGATGAGGAGTATGCTCTAATTTGAAGAAAGATCTTGAGAAGATTCACAGAGACTGAGTAAGTTTAATATTTCAAAGCATAAAATTAAACAAATAAAAAGTTACATAAATTTAATTTGCACTTTTCAACTAGTTCAAGAGGCTACTTCTATTTTCTGAATACAATTACATAGTTTAAAAATGTCTATCCAATATAACTAAATTATTTTCTAACATTTTATTAGTAAAGTATATATAAAATGATATAGAACACAAGAAAACAAACATCTCTAGGCATAAAAATTTTTCTGAACAGCTGAAGCTGGTAACAAAAATTTACAAATTGAAATCCCCTTCATAAGAACAAAATCTTGTACAATCAATGCAATATGTACCATATTTACAAGGTAATAAGAGTCAAATATGGACTGTTTCCAGATTATTTATTACTCACTTTAATCTTTTATATAGCTGAACTAACATTTCTATGGAAGTTACTAACTTTCTGATGTGCCATTAAAGTTTTCTTCTATTATAAAATATGATTTGAGCATGAGATCAACTTTGAAGTACCGGCAAATACTGTACTTTAAGAATGTTTAAAGATGCACTACAGGTGTAAAATGAGCCTAATTAATTCATAGTTTACAGTAATAGTTCCTAATAAGAGAGTTCATAAGTCGCAGGAAATTATCAATACCCAATTTTAGGCATGGGAATTTTATATGAGCAAGCCACCTCCTTCCCCCTCATTCATTAGGCATCAAAATGTGAGCCCCTTGGCTTGGGCTCACTCGCTAAAATTACATCCAGGCACAACTTACCCGACTGTTTTGCCACTCCCACACAACAACGTACAAGGTTGATTTTGTAGCAGCAGCCATTAGCAAACTATAAAGCTTTTCCTCATTTAAGGCACATGGGAGGTGGCACTGGAATGTAAACAAAATGGTGTAGCATTAATGCATATGGCATAAGCCAAAATAAGCCTGGACACTTGAGTACCCCATGCAGGATAAATGTGGAATAGAAACTTATATTTGAAACAATAAAGAGTGATTGAAATAATATAAAAGAATGAGTAGAAGCCAGTAAGTGAATAGCATAGTAAAAATGATGAGGATGCATAAAAATTTTAATGTAATAAAAACCTTCAAATCCATCTTAGTACATATTTATTATTTATTTATTAGTTCAAAGCTCCCTAACTATATAAACTGAGATTTCAAAAAAGAAGGAAAAAGAATATTAAGTATGCAATTTCAAAAATATGGAACCTACGCATCAGTATGTTTCCACACAAGTGTCCCTGGACATCAAAAAAGCAAGTTATGAAAGAAAAGAAAGATAAGACAGAGAACAATCAGCAAAGAAGGCATAAAATTGCTAAGAAGTAAAGTGGGTGCACAAGATAGAAGTCCCAAAAGCCTAGCTAGAGCTGAAATAACTTAACAGTGTCTCTCTTGAGATGCCACTCACAATAGCATAGGATAAGTTGTGTGGGATCTTGTGTGGGAACACACCCTGTGCATAGAATCCCCGTTCTTCTAAGTCCATACTAAATGGTCCCTACTCTTTTGGTGCAAGATAGACTGAGTTATTGAAGCATAGGATAAACAAACCTAACTAACCAGATTTTATTACCTATCCAATGCTCCCTGAAGGGATTTATCCTAAAAACATCAATAATATTCAAATTGGAAATTTAAAACTATCACAACTGCATACTCCTCTGCATTTGATATTTAATTTAAAATATTTTGATAATTTGACAAGTTTTCATCATTTTGAAACTGTTCACTTTTACAGTGAAGTAAAATTTGTAAGTGGCTTTCTAATTTGTACATTTGTAGAAGCATTAAGACAACACTATTACATTTTGACTACCCCACAAGCACAACTCATACACTGAACTTAAAGCATACTTTCTCTTATGGTTTGGGTGTTATTAGAGTGAAGAGTCAAGCAAGTGAAAGTTTCTCTTAAATTAAATTGTGTCAGATATGGAATTCTTCTTGATCATGAGGGGAAGTTTGATTTAGCTTGAATGGCACACAGCTTACATAAGTTTCTGTAACAAAGATGAAGAATTTTCTCAAAATTTTTGAACAAGTATAGCATATTAATAGAGAACAAAATGTTATAAAAATATTTAGAAAACTCATTATGCAAACCATAAAAACTATAGGACTTGCTTCTATAATGTTAAAATGAACATTTTTCTAATAAAGCATGTAATGGGTCACATTAGTATCTTTACCTTGTTAAAAACTCTTTATTCATATGAATAGTGATTTGAAGAGATGAAAAGATGGGAACATTTAATAAAAACCATAGAAAATGAGGAATCTATGCTTAAGGTGTATTTTCACAGACCCACACAGAATTCCTTGCACATAAAAATGGCAAGTTAAAATGAAGGCAAAAAAGAGATAGCAAAGAAAATGCAAAAATCAAAGAAAGTAAAGTAGGCACAAAAGGCAAAAGTCCTGAAGGCCAGTCTTACAACTATGGTAGCCTAACAGGTAACCTAGGGATGTCAGTCCAACTGAGTCAATATAGCAGTAAGAAATTAACAAGAGTATTTTTACATCAGACAGAAGGGTGAGCAGGTTATCTTCATGTAGATTAATGAGCTGATTAGGTAATCTGAAAAATCAACACATATTTCATAATATTTTCAGGTCTTGACATAGCAAGACCAAAAAAACTTGTACGAGTCATTTCATATTTTATATTCTGCTATCAGCATGTTCCAGCACATCAAAAAAAAACCCTAAAGATATGAAAATAGTTAAAAATGGATGAAGCATTACCATATAACAAGAACTTTCTGTTATATAAGATGAATATTATTTTTCTTCTTGATAACGTTCATTTCACA
This sequence comes from Orchestia grillus, assembly GCA_014899125.1. Classification (NCBI taxonomy): domain Eukaryota; kingdom Metazoa; phylum Arthropoda; class Malacostraca; order Amphipoda; family Talitridae; genus Orchestia; species Orchestia grillus. The sequence goes on from VOMN01092683.1 coordinate 4,941, forward strand.
TATTGTAAGAATGAGCAATTTAAACTGTGCAGATGTTGCTTCCTGCAAAAAATGCAATTTGTGCCAATACCAAAGCTGATTATTCAGAACATCACAAATAAAATGCATGTTTATGCTCTTTTGATATGAGCTTTTAATAAAAAATTACCATCTAATAATCTTACCAATATTCATCAAAATCCATAAGATGATCACATTAAAAAAATGCAAATATCTTTCTTAAAAAGATTGACTTAGAATAAAAATGTATTTTGGTAAGGGTTAGAAAATAACACAAGAAGCTAGCATTGAATGCAGCAGATAATAAGTAAAATACATACTCTACATTATTTCCAGAGCATTATTATATTAAATTGAACTGAACTTTTACCAATGTAACATAACTCAAATTTCCATAGCTAACTCTGCAGAAATCAAATGAAGTTCAACACTTATTTCCTATTCTGTAGCCTGTTCTTCAACTATAATTTTATACTTGTTTCAGTTATGTACAAAGCATCACACGATATTTTCAGTTCATATTTAGCTTACGTCCTAAGCAATTCACGCTAAACGATACGGCATAGGCCACTGAATTAAGAATCACAACTATAGAAGTCTCAACGGGACGTCTACATTTATATTTTCAATTACAACTTAAAAAATACATCGGTACAATACTTAATATTAGACTCGTTTTAGAATAAACAATTTTTTGTCGTTTTTCCTATGGAACAAGGGTCATTTGTAAAAGCAATGTCAGTGTTTGTAAACAAACATGACGTCATAAGTAAAAGGACAGAAGATAAATACCCCAAATTTATGAAAAGCACACGCCTTCACTAGCGAGTAGGGATATTTGACCACAATGAAACATTTTCAAGTTTTAATAATGGCATATAAATACCTCAAAGTGTTTCCAACAGTGCAAATTAATCATTTTTTAAACTTTGATAACTAATACATTTAGCATATTTTTTGGATTCTTAGCAGTAGAATACATATCGTACATTAGTAATTTCGATGACCGTCTGAAATGTCTATTACATTCCAATACAGTGTGAACTAACCATAAACATCAGTCTATTTTTACTACTCAATCTCAAATACACGATACTTTCAACTTTATTAATTAAGCAGCTAAATTATTTTGGATGATCAAAAGTCATTAACTAAATTACGTGTCTAACCAATAAAAAATACGAGTTCAAACATAAAAATTCTCTCATATATGTTTATAGATTCTATTCAGGCTGACGCTACCACGTATTGATTTTTCAAACCCTCGTAAACCTGCACCAAGAGGCTCCATGGTGCACTGGTTAGCATGATAGCCTCAAAATTAAGAAGATAAGGTTAAACTCCCGTCTCAGGCACTGGTCTTCAAGTAACAACGGAGCGCCTCTCTTGGAAAAGCTATACAGCATTGAAAGCCTAACGATGTACCATGTGTGAATGTTACTAGCTGTAAGGCACTGAAAGCCTGACGATTAACCCTCTGTGAATCAATTAAGTTACTTTTTAAAGAGATAATTACTGGCAGGACGCAATAACGGTTACCACTAGCTCGGCAGTGGATAGAAATGGTTGCCCACTCGCACGCCAAGCTCCAGCGGGGAAATCTCATGTTTACTCCTGCTTTTCAGAAATGTACTACATGGTAACTTGAAAATTTACTATAAAAAAAACCGTAGGATAAGCTAAAAAATAATCAGGCACGCTCCCGTACTACGATCGTTAACGAAAATGTTATTCCTTTTATAGTCAACCTGGCAACTTTAAATTTCGAGTTCGCGTGTCAGTTGTAGATAACTATTAATATTTACGACGCAAAACAAGGGTTCCAATATGGGAATGCCTTTGACCGTTCTTTTTTGGTGTCATCAAACCAAGGTTAGTCCCATCATAGCTTAAAACCAACGTAAGAATAGGGCTAGAACAAATTGTTTAAAATCGGCACTCGTCACTGGCTGATGGAAAGAGGCTTGCATGCTGTCCACAAGGCTGGCATTGACCCGTGTGGAGTGTGGGCCTTGGCAACTCTTGAAATTACATTTTCATCCTAAACGCTCGGAGCGCCTAACATATGTACACAAACACCAGTTCATTTCAGTATGCTCCAAGTTCCCCCACTCACCGTTTCCGAGACTATTATTATTAGGTAATTGGTAAAAGGGTCCCTAGCACTATCAAATGAGATCTCAAGCGAATGAAAACAAGGGACAATTGAGCACGGGCTGTGTAGAACCTGGAATCTATGCACTAGTGTGTTTTTACACAGGATTTTCTGAGCATAGAAACAGTAAGTTACCAAGGAAAAGAAAAAAAAAACAAAGAATTTGATAGGAAAGAAAGTGTGAAAATTGAAGTAAGGAAAGTGAGTCCGAAAGATAAAATGTCCAAAGGCTTATTTACGGCTGAAGTAACTTAAAAGTGCCATCCTCACGACGGTAGTCCTCATCTGATGCCATACAATAGACAAACTTAATCCTATTGCCCATCCTATGAGCCCTGAGGGGAGACCCAAGTAGAAATAAATATCAAACATATTAGTTGAAGTGAATCAGCTTAAACGTACGGTCATTAAAATTTCAAATGATGACCCAAAGAATTCAAATGAACATTTCGAGTCAACGGATCTTCATTCCCCTGCATGAAGCCAAAACTTGTGACGGGTTTTTACCAAGGTTTATACCACAAATCACAATCTTTCGTTCTTTGTAAAGAAAATGAAACGACTGATAAATTACTCCTTATTTACCACAGGTAACGATCACAGAAAACAGATCAGGAGTCTTGTAAGGCTTTGGCAACGAAGAGTTTGCCGAGGGCTTGGCTGCAGAACTGGGAGAGTTCCTTGCAGTAGTTGTTGATCTGGCCCGAGGTGACGGTGGCGTCCAGGCGCGGCAGAGGGGCGATGGGCTTGAACATCTTGGTCATGTCCTCTTCTGGCAACGCAGGCTCGCCACGGGCTTGCCGGGCGCTGTTCTCCGTAGACTGCAAACATAACGGGATTCATTAACGTCTTTGTAGGAGCTGCTATTGCTGAATACTGAGTGTCTTCCTCGGAACTTTGCACGCTTAGCTATGATATTTTTATAGAAATTCACTGTATAGCACTGGCCATCTTTATGAGAAGAATTAACATTCAACATGGACATCTGTTTAGGCACTGTTAATGTGCGACATTGACCGTCTCTATGGCAACCGCAAATATTTAAAACTTAACGCCTATATGAGAGGTATCCATATTTAACACTGACCATTTTTCGAAGAAGTTCCAATAATTAGCATTGAAATTCATATGGATGACATTAATGTTCAACGCCAACGTTTTTTTGACGTTTTATTGTAATATTTACTCTTAACGTCTTCATAGGAAATGTTATAATTGAACATAGAAGTCTTAACTGTTTAACATTGACCGTCTTCATGGGAACTCTCAACACTTGAACATCAAATAATTCAGGGTCCTACATCACATTCTTAAATTGGCTTAATTCATTGTGAAATAGTCAACTTCGAACAATAAATAGAAATAGATTCAAGATCATTTATAAAATGAGAACTTGCCGTATCATTCACGAAAAAAGTAACGTAATTGAAGGAAGTGCTGGGTGAGTTCCACTAGTTCTCTAGCTGAGAAAATGTAATTCGTATGACTACACCAAGCAATAACAGAGCCAAGACTGAGATGACATGGTAGTATTCAAAGAGTTAAGCCGACACTGTAAAAAAGGAGCGTCGTGGATGGAAACTCACCCTCTTGAGCATGTACTTGTGTTTGTCCATCTGCAACTTTGAGACCTGCCGCTGGTAGCTGTTGAACTTGTTGGCTTCCTGACTGAGCTCGTCCACGCTCTCCATGAGACAGCGCAGCTGGCGGTCTAGTGTTGACAGCGAACCCAAATCCAGGAACTGGCTAGCTTCGTGGCCAGGCATTTGCTGCACGTCACAAGAGAAATAAAGCGTGAGTGATAAAGCGTGAGCAATGGTAGCTGCTGTAGTAGCCAGGCATTTGCTGTGCGTGAAAGGACTTTTACTGCATGGGCAGTAAAAAAGCTTGTGTTTTAGCCATGCAATTTTTATAACAAAAGGTGAAAAAATTACAAATAGCAAGGTCAAAAACATTTTTTCTTATAAATATATAAGAGCATGCGAAATAATCAGAAAAAAACGTTTATAATGTACTTTTAACTTGGAATTTTTCTTCCGAAAGTTTGTAGCATTCATGCTGATTGATTACATTGATCCGCATCTGTAAATTATAAATTCATAGTTATCAAATGGCATAAGACCTCATCGAAGCACGCACCTCATAGAGCTCACACTGCAGTGTGTTCACCAGGTGGGAGTTGCGGATGACGACTTTAATTTCACTGAAGAGGTTATCGTGTCCAAGCTTGAGCTTCCGCAACACTTCAGGAGTGAACTCGCGCTCGTGTATCACGTTGATGGCCTCAGGGGTGAGCCTATATGCCTTCACGGAGAGGAAGCCACGGGCAGTCTTGATAGGGTCTGAAATATGCTTGAATTCAGCACCTTGGCAGCACACACAGCAGTGTAATGGAGAGCGTCAAATGAACCAACGGAAGAGGAATTCCCCCCGCTGCACTTCTACTCGAGATCACAGCAGGGATATGAATGGTGGAAGAGTACCTAGGATACAAACTACAGTATCGTGCACTTAATTTAAGAATGCTAAATGCTTGAGGCTCTAACTTCAGATCAGATTTGTTTCGACACAAGTGGCGTCAAATCAAGAAACGAGAAATACTTCAGGAACTATATGGTTGAGCACTTCAGCAAAAATCGACCATTCATTAGGGCAATAAGGTGGCATTTAACTTTGTGCAACAAAAAACAAGGAGCACCCTTATGAAAGTGGGTTTTGAAATCCAAATAACTGGTGAAAGGCCAAAGTGAATAGAAAAAGACTAAATTTCTTACTGAGAATACACATGCTTAAATATGGCTGCCCAATTGATAAAAAAAAAATCAGTTTATCTTCGAAGAATTGTCTGCTGAATTTTGAACCACTTAAACCGGTGTTTCGACCTGGAAATGATGACCATGCTGTTGATAAAACAGTCGAACGTCAGTCTTAAGAGATAAATGAATATCACGCCATGCTAGGAGGCACAGATAGTTGATACACCTCTATGGGCTTTTATCCAGATACTGTGCTTTTGGGTGTACAGCATAAAGAGCCTATGTGCAGGATAACTTTCTTATTAAACAGCATTTTCCCGTTCTATTCAACACGTCAAAATTACCCCCCAAAAAAGCCATTAATGAATTATTTCTTAAAATACATTCTCTATATTATCAACCCATAAATAACAAGCGACAATTTCCTGGAGCTCATGAAAAGAAATAGGGATAGCAAGGGACCCACCGTAGACGATGACAACACTCTCTTCTATACTGGTCTGGTACGAGAACTGCGACTCCATGAGATGCTTCGTGACAAAGTTGCCCAGTTGGCTGCTCTGGTACCATCCTACCGAGAGGTGGTCAACATTCACCTTGCGCATGTGGCGCATCATCTCCAGCTGGTACTCCTCTGTTGGAGAGATGCAACTTGTAATGGTGTGCGCTTGTGGTAATGTTATAGCTAAATGGCAATGTCAAAAAGAACAATTCTGTCAATATAAGAGATGAATAAAATTTGGAATAAGAATCAAAAATATAAAATGGAAGAGTAATTGCACCATCAAATTGGTTTTGCTATGTGCTCATTTTATACTTGGATAATGTAAATTATAATACTACAACTGGGCAATGCTTCTCCATATTAATTTATTTATTAGTTAGTTTAAAACTCTCAAGCTATACCAAAGTCAACTTCAAGAAAGCAAAAAGAAGGAACAAGTTAGTATGGACTTTCGAAAATGTGAAATCTCTGCAAAGGTGTGTTCTCACACAAGTTTCTCTGCACATAGAAACAGGCAAGAAAAAAGAGGATGAAAAGACAAAGAAGTCATGAAAATTAGACAAAAAAGCAAAGTGGGCCTGAAAGATAGAAGTCCCCAAGGCCTAGCTATAATAGTTACCTCATCAATAGCTAACCTGTCAAAACCTCTATATTTGATGCCTACTATGCCTTTTTATTTAAAGAAAATACAGGCAATTCCAAGTCACAATGTAATAAAAATCTTGTGCAAGGGCAACCATTAAATAACATTTCATGGTGAGCCAAAACATTGAGCACAAATCAACAAAAGAAACAGAAGTTCAGGGACACAAGCGAGTGCTATTGATTCCATAAAGGGTTTCATAAAATTAGCAAACTGTTACTTCATTGGCATTACTTATTACAGACCAGTAATGCATACAGCCTGTCAGTGGAAATTGACTTCCGCCTAGCAATAAGCAAGGCTCTGTTCAATATGGATATTTAAATATACCTATTTACCTCAAAGGATTGAAAGACTGCAAAACAGAAGAAAATTAGATACATTCTCATTTGAAAATGCTCTATGGGTTCCTGAATAAATCCTAAATTTGTTCAAAAAGTTGCTAAACATATAATTAAATTACAAATTTCAAAGTATAACCAGACTAAAAATTATGGCCATCATTAGAGTAAAAAATCGAAAATACCATGTTCAATGTATAAGTCCATTTTTGAGTATAACTCATTGCAGACAAGACTCATTCCATTTAGTATAGACTGTAGGGAACATGGAGAACCTATGCACAGCATATGCTTCCCATGCAGGATTCCCCTGCATAAAAATTTTAAGTTAAGAATGAAGGCACAAAAGATAAAAGTTGAAAAGGGGTACTTATAATTGAGGTAACATAACAATGCTCCCCTGGGGTTGCTTATCCCCATAGCATAAGATAGACAAACCTAACACCTCAAACCTACTGTATATCTTCTGTGCCCCTTGACTGGTCAGGCTACTATAAGGGCTCAAAATTGAGATCTTTCTTAGCACAGCCCAAGATAACAGGCAACAAGTGTATTTAACTCAAAATTGAGACCGTTCTTAGCACAGCCCAAGATAACAGGCAACTGTATTTAACTCAAAAAAACTGTAAGTGCAAAAGACAGTCAACAGCAGTTGTAACAAAGACTTGAGCTCACAACTTGACTCTTGATTCAATCAAGACTGTAATGCACACGTATAACCTCCTTTCCCTCAACATGCTCCTAATAGACACAAAATAAAATCAAGCAAGAACTCCTAGAGTATAGGTATTGTGGTGTCAGCTCTGGAACTTATGATATATCAGGTGCAATTTCAGCAATTGAGCAGAAGCCAAAGGGGCTTGCATATTCACATCTAATGAATGAGGTAATTAACCGTTGATAGTAATTTCTAGAAACTTATAGGCTCATTTCTGGAAATCTTTCCATGAACAAAGATTAACTGAGGCTTAAATTACATCAGATGTACAAGGAAAGCAGTGAGGGAGTCCCAACAATTCCTGGTGCTCAGAGCAGATATATCTACAAAATGCTAGTACTACAGATATGAATATTTAGGATACTAACTCTGATAGCACAAGTAAATCTGGTCAGTCTCTAAAACTGAACTTGAAGTAGAGCTAAAACATTCAAAAATAAAGACAAGCAAATCTGTATCTCTAAAAGTACAGGCATTTGCAAGATTCCCCACTTAATATGACTGTATCATGGCCACAGAATTAAAAATTCTCAATTTAACTTAGCAGTAAATTTACCTGTGCCTAAATCTTTGACTAGTTTCTTCAAAATTTTGTCTCAATTAATTAGGCTCGCATAATTTTTCCGAAGAAATCTGGCTTCAATTTTTGTACATTCAGCTTTAGTAGAGCTATTTTGAAAGTATTTATCCCACAAATTGAAATTCTACTTGGCAGCACATATACATAACCACATAGAGAACAAGACTTACCAACATCAAGGTCTTCTGCGTGAGTTGGGAATGGGAAGCAGTTGGTGACTTCCAGCACGTCCTTGACCATGAGACCAAGGAGGACGCCTTGGGCTACGTCTGTGGTACCAACACCCTCTTCATGGCAGTGTTTGATCAGCTTCAGCAAAGCCTGCAAACAAAGAAAAGAGTTTTCACACTTACATCTGAAATAAAAACTCATCCATCAAGGAGTTATTTTACACAAAAAATTTGAAATTAAAATTCAGGGTTGAATAGGAAAATAATGTTGAAGTTAAAAGAACACAACTAAGATACTCTTGCAAAATAATATTTATGAAGTCTGTGGTCACACCCACTATCTACAAAGGAAGAAATGCAAAATTGATGAGCAAGTTTTTGAACCTTCACAATTTTTCTTTAATTGGCACTATTCAAAAACATGGAGCAATGTTGAAATTTGATTTTTTGCTCAGTAGAAGTCCAGCAGATGCAGCTGATCAGCTACAGATCATACAGAAAGTATGAGATGCAATCACGATTCAAATCCGACTAGATCTCAATTTGTCTTCTTCCACATCCAAAACTGATATGGAAAAATTACGGCAGTTGTATACAAGGATGGCAGGTCCACTATTAATGAAAATGCTGAACTACGAGGACTATTCATGAGGCAACTTCCATTTTCATAGCATGCATAACAACAGATAGTGCCATCACTCCTGTGGTGGAGCATACCTTGAAGCAATATGCTTCGAGCAGTGTTAGAGTCGAAGTAGTGTCTTTGTTTCCCCCTAAGCCAAGTGCTTTCAAAATGTGCGCTGTAATAAAAAGTCTTGTCACTTGTGATGCATGTTTTGTAATATGATTTATGACAAAAAACTGTAGAGCTAGTGAAATTTATACTAAGTTTATGAGCAAGACATAATGAGCAGAGGGGGTGTAAGATAATAGTCCCATATGTTCAAAAATAGCTAAGCCAATGCACACGATGAAGAGAGAAGTGGTCAATTGAGCAAGATATATGCTGATTAGTATGCTTGGTAAAAGAGATAGAGCAAACAGCAGGTTTACCATCCATAAGCTTAGCAATTATCTTCTAGAGAATAGTTATACTTATATGTACAAAGTAATTGCTGAAGATTTAAATTACTGAAAACTTTTCCACATAGGTGCCTGAACTACTCTTTGAGGAACAAAATGTTCAGCAGATGAAAGCAGATTTAGATGAGATAAGATGTGAGTGAGGTATGTGAATGTGGAAACAAAGCTTCAATCATTGCAGTGGGGCCATACTCACTCATCAAAAAATCTACAAAGTGTCATCAAACACTTCCCACAAGGAAACTCATGAGAACTGTCTTCTGGGGAAAGAAAAGAGGAATTATGCTAGCAAAGCTTTTTGAGAGAAATATCACAATCAATGCCAAAAAAAAACTAACGCACTAAAAAACTTGGAACGGGCCACTCAAAACCAAAGTCATGGTACGTTGAGCTCTGGAGTCATGCCCTGATTTTCATAGATGACAATACCTGGTTACATACAGTGCAACATCTGCAAACAAACAGCAAGAACTCAATGGGGAAGTACTGGGTCACCCTCCCTACAGCCTAGATTTGGTACCAAGCAATTAACAGTACTTCATGCACATGAAAAAGTGACTAGCCAAAAGTGCTCTGGCAATGACAAAAAGATGAAAACCAGTGAGATGAGTTAGCTTCAGTTACAGGCAGCTGGATTCTATGATTGTGGAATTTTTAGGCTATTTACAACAGGGGTCTCAGTACTACAAAAGGAGACTCAATATGACTAGAAGATATGTGAAGAAACAAACTAGATTAGGCTCTTTTAACATCAATATAAAACAATTCTTTAACTTTATTCACTTTTTTAGATGTACAAAGTTACTTGGCAAATAGATCTTCCATTTTGCATTCGGAGTAGCTCAGTGATAATTTGCAATACGGACCATGTGCAGTAAAATTCATCCTATGTTTGTTCACTCCTGACCAAAGATTAGAGATTAAATTATGCAAATACCATTAAAGATTAATTACTGTAAACAATAATACAAATTTTATTTTTATATAGAAAAATAGGCTCATATAATGAACAAAAATCAGACATCTTTTATTGAAAGCAAGATTTCCTGACTTTCCCCAGCTTATGGAAATGGCTGAACTTTTTACAGAAGGTTAGTAATTTCTCATGGTTGTTAGTAGGATTCCACAGTAAACTTTTTTTACAAAGCATATAAAAATTTTCCTGTTTTAGACCTTCATGATTTTCTCCCAAAACCTTAGGACTAATTATAATAACATATAAAATGTATTTCTATCACAATTTTTTTAGTGTTTCATTAATATAATAAAAATATTTACTACGCTAAATGAACGATCACTATTTTTTTATGTAAATATTTAGATTCACAAATTCTATACAATTTGCATAAAACAGTTTTCAGTGTGCATTTTTTTTATCTTATCTCAGCAGCATTTAACAAGACATTTATTGCTGACTGTTAGTAAGGATTCCTGAGTACAATTTAGCAGATTATCAAGATGAATTAAAGGATTACTCTACCAACATATACTCAGAAATAAGAAAAGTAATACGTAAAATTATTTTAATAAAAACATCAATATGATATATAAAGTAGACATTTTAATCATCAACATTTGTAACTTGCAGTTCTTTTGATGAAATTCTAGTCCCTTGTATGTATTGCTAAACCTGACATGTTAAAATGGATATTTCAAACAAACATAGATGGAATTGACATATGAAGTAGAACATGGTTCAATAATATAAAATTTAAAAAACTATATATAACAATTTTTGAAATAGAAAAACTATACTCACTAAGCTACTTGCCGTGAAAATTATTCAGCACAAAATTCAACAATATACATAACTATAAGTCTACTTAGACTTACCAGACCTTCGAGTTGTACACAATTGATAACACAAGGTTTGTGGTTGAAGTTATCTTTCATTCGCGACATCTTAAGTTGTTATTGTTAAAGAGAAAATATAACAAAATATAGCACCACTGAACTTCGTGTCTTACTGCTTCAACGTGATTACAATGAATGAGACTGCCGGGGGGTCAAGCGCGGCGAAGTCGTTCGTATAGGAAAGTGTTCAGCGAGGCTGACGTACAATCAATGCAGTGTTCAATGCATATATAGGTAAAAATGATTTTAGCGTTTGAATTTGCACGATATTATCATAATATTTTAATATTTTCCAAATTACCCCATTTTTCAAACCTATACGAAAGTATATGCATCCGGTTTTGGAATTATCGTTTGAATTATTTTCATTAACTGAAGATTTTACATATCAATTATACATATCATAGGACGGTTCCCATGACGTGAGCATTAGTCCCTATATAAGTAATCGCTTAGCCTCCAAAATTTATAAACCAACTGTTTAATGAGCTTTCATTTGCAAGGCAATTATTAAAAAATTACAAATAAAATGCAACATATTAACATTTATACCCTAAATTATTCTCCAATTCAGATGTTCGCTTCATACCAATTGCCACTAAGAAAATTTAATATTTCTCTTTGATGATCTAAAATATCTTCAATTCCTCAATCAAGGTGACCTTACCGAAATTTAGGATGAAAATATTCCATATCCCGATTTTGAGTACCTAACGTACCACAGTGCCGTTTTGCAATACCACTTCCGACACCACTTTCAAACCGGAATTAAATACCAGAAAAGAAAACAAAATCCCAGAAAAAACTTATTGGGCTTTCATTCCTCTTCCACTCTACTCAAAGAGCTCAAATTGATCTTAAATGAAAGCTCATTAAAATTTCTAAGCATGTTATATAAAAATTTTCAATTTTTAAAATGGAAATGAAGAAGAAAAGGGTGTCCCAGAGATGCTTCTGAATCAATCTGTTTTTATCAAAATGTTAACGAATCACTCTCACTGAACCAAATTTCAGTTTTTACCTATCAAAGCTAATGGCTTTAATTTACTTGCAAATTGCTGCTCATTAAATTTTATTACCCAAGATGATCAGCATAAGTTTCGTATTGAAATTAAGAAGGAAGAAATCAGGTGATTTTAAAACAACGTACTTTTTCTTATATTTACATCTATGTCTTACTTGAACCAGATTTTATTTTTACATATTAAAGGTAAAGACTTTAAATTACTTGCAAATTATAGCTTATTAAAATTTCTCTAAATGAACGATCAACAATAGTTTTGTATTAAAATAATAACGAAAGAAAACCAGTCCTCTAAAATATCGTATTTTCTCTTATATTTTTCATCAACATCTTGCGTTGAACCAGGTCTCACTTTTATCGATTGAAGATAAAGACTTCAATTCAATTGTAAATTAAAGTAAATTATGCATCCTTTTCGAAATGATGGGAAAATAGTAACTTCTTTGGTGATAGGCATTTGATGCATACCACTACTGAAATTGTAGCGATTCACGAGGAATGCGTTCCTTCATAGTTCGGCTCTACTCCCAGATTGAAATGAAGATTTTATGAAAGCACCAATTGATATTTAATATGGGATGCTGTTCTAGTTGGCGCCTGTCTTACTTCAGTGTGTTCGTATGGAGGAGGGGCGTCAGTGCCTGACGTGTTCAACCGTCAACAACAGGAAGAGACTGGTTGACTGTGCATCATGTGAAGGGGCTCACCACCTCTCATGTGTTGGGTTGACGAGAGCCCAAGCTAGTGGCATTGGCCGCTGGTTGTGCCCGTTATGTACCGGTAGAGCCGGAAACGAGGGAATACATGAGGAACCAGCGTATACTGACCTCGTGAGATATATTTCTCAATGCTGTGCCGGTGTTAGAGAATTTGCATCTAATTTAAAGTCTTTAGATTTGAGAAGTGAAAAATGAAACTTGTTTCAGTGAGAATGATTCGTTAAAATTTTGCCAAAAACTGTGTGGTTCACAAGCACCATTGAAGCACCATTTTCTTCCTCGTTTTCATTTAAAAATAGAAAATATTCATATAGTGCACATAAAAAATTTATCGAGCTTTTATTTAAGACTAGTTTGAGTTCTTTAAATAGATTAGGTGAGAAATGAGAGCCAAATACAAATTTTTCTTTGATCTTGTTTTTTAGGCATCTAATTTTGGTTTGAAAGTGGCATCTGAAGTGGTATCGCTAAAGTCGAAACATCAGTCCGGTGCTAAACGGACCGGAGTGGGCTCCTCATCTCCAGAGGGTTCCAGCCCATATGGTATAATTGACAAAGAGACAGCTGATCGAGGACCAAATTGCGTCATGAGAACAGTCATTCAGTCTTAACTCAACTGAATTATGAAGAAAAATTAACTGATCT
>VOMN01092684.1:0-15166 GCA_014899125.1 Orchestia grillus
AAACAGATTTGAAATACATGCATATTCATAAGAGATATAAGCTTTATAAAAAAGGGGTACATTTTTTTGGAACACTCTGTACATAAGATAAACCGCAAAATGAGAAAAAAAATTCATACGAAATATTATGAGCATTTGCACAGCTTAATACTGATACTTATCAAATTATTTGCTGAGAACGAAAATGAAATATTAGCCTTAAAAACATTGTGTGATCGTTGTGCTTACATCATAAAATTGACATTACGGCTTGAAGATAAGCTATTGCAACCTAGATTTTCTTATATGTAATGAAACCAACATCACGAATTCTTCCACTGTTCCTTTAAAAAAATATTGTAATTTAAAATATTAGATTCTGATTAAAGAAGATTCACAATTTCCAATTTCTATAAGCATAGCTGAGAGGTATGAGAACCCGTCGTTCTACCTCACCCGCAAAACCCTCCAAAATTGCAAAATTTGAATTCAAATTTGTACTTTAGAGTTTAATTAGGTACTTTAGTATCAATTGATCAGGAGAAAAAATACTTGCGAATGGTAAAGCTTCTTCTGCATTAGAAATTGCTGACGAGTTCAAATACACAATACTCTGCAATAGATTTACTTAGAGGTTTAAACTTATATGATGTACTTAAAAAAAACATATTTTTACTTTTTATTTGAGTCCTCTTTAGACTCTTGTTGTTCTAGGACAGCTTGGTAAGAGCCAAAGCGCTATTTTAGTGAGAAATTTCAGTCCGTATCAATTATAATTTTGACTTACGAAATTAGCAAATATGTAATAAATGTATAGAACTTTCCAGGAAAATATTTCTCAGCTTAAACAGCGCAGTTTTCAATTTTGTAAATACCTCGTGGTACCGATACCAAGCAACGTGAGTTTAAGAGAAGCTGATCAACTAGTATTTTAAAAAACAATAGTTGAGACAATACAATGTACGTTTTCTCCCAGATACAATATGTTTTACCCTTGTCGCATGGGCTTCCTTCATTAACGTGGCTCTTTATTCCAGATTTTTTTTTTTAAATTGTTCATTCCGAAACAGTCATCATTTGAATATAGTATCGGAGAAAGTATTTTCAAAGATCATGGATCCTTTCGCCGACATAGAGAAAAGTCTCAGTTTTTCCATGTAGGTGAAGTTTTACCAGCTTTCTTAAATTCTAGTAAGACCCGCGATACCTAAACTTGAAAATGACAGATTTCAGTCGTTTTGTAGAGAGAAGTCCTCTTAAGTTACGTAATACGTTCTGTTCCTCGTGAAAAAATGCAAGTTCGCTTGCATGAGCTTACTTTATAGTTCGACATAGACACTAGTTTACCTATTTAAGCACAAATATTAATCTACATCATAAAACGGCAAGAAATATGTCTCTATAAAAATTGAAAACGCTTCCTTCCGTATAGGAATGTAAGAATATACTGAAATAAAAAACCGTACCTACTTTTATTACAGCCCGTGTAGGAAGTGACTTTTTCCAGAAAAAACAATTGATAGAAAAACGATAAGACACTATTGATACCTTCAAAACTTGTCATTGCATGCCGAAGCAGAATGTCTCTTCATCTTGAAAGTGGCAATCGGTGTAAGGTAGAAGACGAAAAAAGAGTGGGCCTGACTGGCATGAGTGAGCTTTCCCGACCCGTGGGCGAGGAACTGCGGATACCAGTTTTAATAAATACTTGATCAGTTACATTATGATGACATATATACGGAGTGTTTCATTTCACTCGCAATCCTACTAGAGTATAAGTATTTCATCTTACTTAGTTAGTAACAAATACTTGCAACAAATTGATGTCTGAATGTGTAGAAATTCATAAAATTTACTGAACCTACTTTTAGACGATGGATAAGATGGCAAGCAGTATTTTACATGAAATGAAGAAAAGTGTTCTTATCGAGAGGACACGTGTCATTTTACAGCCTGATTGAAGCCTCATTTGATATTTGCTTGTTGTAGAGGCTGTGATTTACCTAATTTTGACGATCCACGTACAGTGAACTTCTTAATGAGATTACCTCAAGCTCACAAAAGCATCAGAAATAGGACATGAATCGCACATCGTGGGGAACATCTTTCAAAATGTTCATAAATAAATTTCATTCATAATGTGCAGCTATCACCATCCCAGTTTAAGTTTCAATTACTTCTTTGCAACAGATCTGACAATATATATTTAAAAATCTGATTTCATTGAGTTTTACCCAATCTCTGATTGCATAATAAAACCTGAAGTATTAATCGGAAAATTATAGAGTAACAGCCAGGAAAAATACAATTTGAATTTCGTTATTTACGTATTCAATTCTGCAACTGAATAACCTCAAGTGTTTTGAGCTTCTCAGCCATCGCTATTCCAATTCGAATTTTTGACTGTATATCTTTGAAAATACTTCCTCCGGCACAATTTTCAAATGATGACTGCTTAATTAAGAATGAACGAGTTTTTTTATTTCGTCTAACTTAAATGTTCTTCAGGCTAGGGTATGAGTAAAAAAATTAATAAAAAAGAAAGAATCATAAATTAAACATCTTGGTTGGTAGAAAACATGTAAACTATCATGAAAATTACGAAGAGAAGCAAATGTTAATATTTTTTTTAAAAACGACCCATGTTATTCTAAATTAAAACATCAATTAAAAATTACACTTTAAATTATCACAGTGATTTGCATTTTTGATTTTAGCATTGTATACTTAGGGATTGAAAGACTGATCGTAACGACATCATGTGCTTAATTAACTGACTTGGGAATTAACCGCCTTTTTTCAAGAATACGACTTGAATTTTGAGCTGAGGTACGAAGCATTTCCTATGGAATTTTTTCCCATGGGCGGAATAGTGAAACTTTAAAATCTTCGACAGAGTTTTGAACCCTTGAACAAGTTCTTGCTTCGAGTATAGAACACACAAAAAATCTGCTGAATTAAGATCTGGAGAAAATGGCGTCCACATTTCTTAGGAACAGAACCTAGGAAAATGATCTTTGCATCAAGTCTGTGTGACACTCATTCTGGGCTGTCGCTGATCGAGGTTCTCCACGTCGATCAATTATAGAAATTTCCGTGTTTTTTACAGTGATTAACTGTCTTCCAAGCAGTTGATCTACCAACTTTGAAACACTTGACAATGTCTGAGTTTGTGTCCCTGCGTGTTGTATTCTATTTATGGTTTCCAATTCCGAGTTTAATGGCTAAATACAATGGCAAACAAATTGGTTAGAATTGGCGTTCCTTAGCTAATAATTACATAAAATCGTGTTGCCAAATATATGCCCCACTCTGTGTGATCGGCGACTGTATGTTGTCCAGTACGGGTCATTGAGCAGTACTCGCTCAACCTGCTCAACAAACAGCTTTATGGACCGTTTGTCAGTAACGTATTATAATTCATGATAGTTTTTGTCCTCTAGCAGAATTTGGCCATGGTCTATTGTTGTTTCTTTCATTGTTTATCTTCAGAAAAAATCTAGTATTTTGTTATATTGTTTCATATGTGTGGTATTCATCACGTACGTACTAGTTTTAGATTATAATTTTACGTTTTTGTTCCAGAAATTCGATACCACTATTAGGTGTTCTCACTATCTTACAACTTCTGAAGTTGTACAACCTAATTGAAACTTGTACAATGAAACAACTCGACACTCATTAATAGCAATCACTCTATTAGGGCTAAGAATATTATGCAATTTTAGTTCTTACAACGGATATTGATNCGACGTAGGGAGGATGTTTAGAAACATTCTTCAAATTTTTAAGTTATGATAAGCCAGAAGGAGTTAAAAAAGATTTTCTACCATTGCTTTTATTTTCTATTGACTTTTTCAGTTGCGAGTGATAGTTCTATTACGTTCCATCGCTCCCACCTGCTCCTGTAACTGACTGTGTGCCGCACATAAACAACACCTCAAGGTTTATAGAAAACTTCTATAGGAAACGTCTATGGGATAGACATATGTTATGCTAATTTCTTACTATCGTATGTATGGAAATCAAGTCACGTTATTTCCTCTCAGATTGATGTACCCTAAAGCCCCTCAAAATGCGCAACACAAACACCAACCTTTACCCAAATTTAGACTTACACTTAAAATTTATTTAACTCATAATGACTTACTGAATGTCCATCTGAGTGACTCCAATAGGGGTTCTCGAAGAGTCCCGGCTCATTAAGAACTACTGTTGCAAGAGAACCATAACAAATCAGCACAGCGACGGCATCTCAACATTAGCTGCTGTCTGTTTGTCTCGTCTTGCCCTGCCTTGACCAATGCGAAAGTTTCGAAAATATTTTTTTTCAAACTTCGCATCATACATAAAAGTGACATGAAAAATGAACCGTGAAAAATCTAATTTGATTGGTTATTAGTAATGTATCAAATGTTGTTCGTATAACTGATTCTTTCTCTGCGATAAGAATTATAAAGCGAGGCACCGTCATTACATGCAATCACGCAATTATTACATTAAACTGGCCATATCATGTTGTACTTGGGAGGTGGTAAAGGCCTGTGTTGTTTTCAGGTTGCCTGGCTTCTATAGTTGTATTTGCATGCCTCAATTCAGTTTTTATGTACATGTGCATTTTTTAAACGACTGGAGTCAATGGTGTCGTATATGTGGGGAATAATCCTTGAAGCTGTCTCCGGAGCTGTGCCAACCAAGTTTTGAATTCTACTGAGATGTGTAAATTGGACTTCCTCGCGTCAGATCCACTTGTGAAACTGCGGTAGAGCTATAGTGACTTACAATACCTCAAAAAAATATAATCATTGGTATAAGAAAATAGATCAAGTGAGAAAATTTATGGAAATAAACTGCTCGAAATAATCACACATTAAAGGGGTAAAAATATTCAAGTACAAGAGTTAGTCGCTATTGAGGTAAAAATTTTGATACCTACACATATATTACTTAATCAGTTGCACGTAAATGAAGAAGCTCCTAGCCCGTGAGTTATATTCAATAAATTTTGGAGTCAGGTTGTCGGGTACTTATAGTAATTGTTGAAGCTTGTATAATATTTTGAACGTATTTTAAAGATAAACATTTCATTTCATCAACTTATTAATTTATCTCAAAGAAGTATCATAAAGAATTTTGTTAACAATCGCTAAACATAAAAGGAGAGCCAAAGAACGAATTCGTTCTGACAGTAAATTCATAAATGAATCAGTATGGTTGTGCTACCTGGCAATCCTTAGCGCTTGCGCATATCTAAGCCCTTAGCTTACGTTTACACTAATACAGAAAAATTTTTAAATGAATGACAATTTGAAAATAAAAAATTATTCTCATTTTGTTACTCAAGGTGTAGGAGCTCCCTGTGTCATCGGAGGTTGTGAGTTTAACTTGGTTTATCGCTGAGCTCTTCGAGTAGGTCCCGGATGTTCAACACATTCAGTCACTGTATAGATGTGGTTGGGGGTGGGTGAATCATTGTGTGCTCTTGGCATTTCTCATGGAAGGTAAGAATCTTCCCATGATGTGAAATTTGCTTGATAATTTAGCCGAAGAAAAGTTGAGTGTTATGGGGAATTCAAAGTGCTATATTAGGGTTCATATTTCAGTGAAAGTGCTTAAGAATAGAAAAATTGTGCGACGCTGAGACTTCGATCTGCTTTAGAGCAGTGAAGTTAGAGGAGGCGATGCGAAAAACCACCAGCTTCAAAGATAACATATTTTATACTGCGTGTGTTAGCTTACGAGTTGTTATTGAACGTTGTTTTGAGATTAGCTTGTATCAGTCTAGTTTAAAATGATGTGTTCAGCGTTGACGTCTGGTAAGTACAGGCGAGGAGAGAGTGTTCTGTTGTCATGAGCGGCGCACCCCTACATGCCTTGTGTCTTTCGACGCACTGAACGGGCTAGGCTCGACGGCCATGATGCTGGCGAGAAAACAAGTCGCTAGCCTTTCAACCGAAACCATTGAAACCCTATTATAATGCTACTGTCTCTTTAATCCATTGCAAATAATTTTGAGAGCAATTTAGTGTGCCTAATTTGATCGTAATGAAGGATACACTTATGTGAAAGCTAGGATAAATTTTGCGGGATGCGTCGAAGTCAAATTCGTTCCGTCTGTCCCGACTGTTTGGCTCTCAGCACGCGAGCTACGCAGCATGGTAGTTGACTTCCTTAGTGAATTTTATCTTTAGATTCATGTCTATGTTCTTCAATCCGATTATTGTAGTAGTTTTCTCTAATCGCGCGCTGGTAACCCATAAGTTTTTCCACATCGGTTGACGTACGAAATTTTTTATCAGTTGAATGATCTTCATTTTCTAATCGTTCTGGCCGCTTTAACCGAAAATATGCTTTGCCGCAGCCTCTCTTCCGCAGGACTCGTCGTTTCCGTTCATGTGGAAATCCTGCGAATGTTCAGATATGTCAGACTGAATTTTTTATGTTGTTTTAATTCATATTTTGCGAGTGTTCTTCTGGGTTGTTTGATGCGCGCAATTATTGCGAGTTTGTAACTCGGCTGATGGAGTTGGGCGAGATCCATTTAATGCCGCCATTATGTTCATAATTCTTCAATTGTCTTTGTCGTCCGTGCAACGACCGACGACTTGTGTGCTGAAACGATAGAGCTGCACCAAGATGGTTGGGGCTGGTTTTCATTTCCGCCTGACTTCATCACTTGAAAGGCAGTCCTACTTGATAGATGCCGGGTACAATGTGGGTAAGAAGACAATGACGTGCGCATAGTGGTCGGTAGTACCGGTACGACTGAAGCGGTGCTTGCATGGTTATCACACTGGACCTAATCTTATCATTAATGCGAGTACATCTAGCAAGTCAGTCGGCGAACATGCTCATGCGCGTCTGTGGGAGATCTTCATTCTTTGTGTGTCGGTGGTTTTGAACGTCGCTAGCTTTTGGATTTAGCGAAACTTCGACATCGGCATTAAGTTCTTACCTTAAATGGTGAGTACAGTTGCGTCGACACGCAGGACGAGTAGCATAAAGCTGTTAGTTCAACAGATCGCTTCTTGGATGTAACGAAAATGCTGGCACGTGTTTGCAGCGCCGGTCGACCGACGCTGGTCAAATTTCTCGGTTTAGATTCTCTGATTTGTGTGAAAATTTGCCAAAAAAAGTGGTCCCAAGCGGTCGTGCGCGTGAGTAGCTCAGTCTTACCGAGGTCTCCTCGTTTAACAGCCATATCTTACGGTGCAGTTTTATCTCATGTTAATGATTTTTAGAATAGTTCCGATACCATTTGAGGTTATTTTTTTGTTTGACATTTTTTCGAAGTTATTAATGGTATTAGTTCTTGTTATTATCAAGCGATGCGTGAGTACTTTGCGCAAGAATTCGAGGAATGCGATTTCAACCGTAGTTTCATGGATTATCATTATTTCGTACTACGGCTCAGGCGACGACTTCAGGCAGCAGAAGAGGGAGCAAGGTAGCGACGCAGGAATGTGCCGTGATAGCAGGGCTCTTGCGCTCCTTCACCTCTTCAGGATTTGCATCTCCTTGCTTGAAATGATCGGCAGCCGTCTTGAGTAACTGATGCAGTGCGGCCAGGTTCCTTATCTCAACTAAGGAGTGCAATCTTCAAAAAAAGGCTTGCATGGATCCACGACTTGTGTGCACATCCTTGCCCCTACGACCATTTTCCAGTTTTAACTAATCAGCAGTGCTTGAGGACATTTCAAAACCGGCATTGTCACTGAAAACGCTTTTGTGTCTTGAATTGTGGTATGTGATATTTGTTCATCATCTAGTTTAACTCGCTGTGTTTTACTTCATTGAAATGCCACGACAGCTTAACAACTTTCGATATGGATCATACCTACTGCAACTTAGCCGGTCGTAACCGCTAGTGCTTCTCGGCCGCCGTATCAGTGGCCGACATAATAAGGGTCATTGTTGCTCTGAAACTCTAGTTTTCAGAATATCTATTCCACAATGTGCACATTGTAGCCTTCGGTCTCCTACAATTGTTAAAAATCATATCGTACCTGATTAGGAAAATGTGTCCAGTTATTTCACGAGAGCGCTAAAATGAATGTCAACTTATTGGGAATTATTAGGGAATAGTATACATAGGTACGATTTTATATATATTTTTACTAGATTCGAAGTCACTGAATTTTTTGTGACTCACTTTTGCTACCGTATAATTGTCCAAATTCGTACCCCTCACGGGGCATAGGATAGTAGGTAATAGGGTTAGGTTAGTCTATTGTAATCTACAGGAACTGGCATCCCCAGCAGAACACTGTTAGGTTATCTCAGCTATAGTCTTTGGGACCTCTATCTCTCGTGCTCATTTTACTTCAATCGATTTTCATGCTCTTAGCTATCTCCTCTTCATTGTTTTTTCTTCCTCTTCAACTCTAAATCGATGTTCTGTCCGCATTTGATCCTGTGCAGAAACCCATCTTATGCTTAGATTCTCCGTTCTCGAGAGTGCATACTAAATGCTTTCTCTTCGCTCTCCTCGGATTCCATTTCATGTGGATAGAGAGTTTTATACATAATCAAATGTTACCCAAATTCGTAGCACTGCTACCCCCATTATCTACCCGCATGTTTCTTCAGCAGCATCCAGCCAATCACTGTTCAGAACCGAAGTTTCATGTAAAATTGTGTCATCAATTGAAATTGATAATTTATGAAATTGAAAATTGTGTCATCAATTGAAATTGATGACGCAATTTCATGCTAGTGAATATTCCCATACTTGAGGGAGGCGTCTACAACTAGTAGGCAGACGCACCCCGCCAAAAATGACGGGACAAATAATAATGAATTCTCAAGATACCCTCTTATTTGTGGTAATTCTGACATGAAACAATGTTATTGTCAGTATCACTGATACGGACTGCCTTGTCTGACACTCTCGCTGTTAGTTTAGGAATACGGACGCGAGAATTTTCTCCTATCTAAATTCTGTAGATCGTGGCAGGGAGGCGGACCAAGCAACAACTGTGTATACTGTATAGTGGAATTCAAGTTACCTTTGGGCTTCATATGAACTCTGTGTTGTAGAGGAAATGGTAATTCACAGTACGAGCGCATCGTGTGGAGTCGGAGGGACTCGGGTATTCTGGGCTTGTAACCGAACTCGACGAAATGAAACCTGTGAAAAAATTCAACTCTGTGCCCCCCAGCTCCGCCAGATGTTGCTTGCAGGGCGCGCGCTCAGTAAACACACGCTCAGTCGGCGAGATCGCTGTGCGTGCTGACATCTTCGCTAGTTCTCCTTTGTGTCTTGGTGTTTCTATTCGTTTCTGGCTTGTCTTTTGTTCTCGTTTGTGTACCTGTATCTCTTATGCAAGGTGTGTTTTGTTTCGAGACAAGCACGATTTGCATCTCCATCCATGGAATGTTTTGTGAGAGCGGTTTTGGAATCTGAATGAGCTGATGTGTTCTTCACCTGACTGCGTTACTGAAGTGCCTCTACTCTCGACACAAAACTCCGACTGTGTCGTGTCGCCAGCGTTGAATTTTTCACTTCATGTGGTATGCTTTCAATTGAACTATTTTAATCTTCTAAACTGACTCCTCGCTTTCATGTTCAATAAGTGGAAATGCATGCGCCTAACGTTGTAGCGTAGCTTTAGTTTTTTTAAAGTACCAGGCTGTAAAATGGTGGCGTTAGTGCAAGTATAGAATCTATCGACTATTATGTACACGTTCGGGTATCGAGTGTAGAGTTGAAAAGTGGAATATTTTTTACTCTTCTTCCGACCACGAATGTTGTCTAGAGTTGGACAAATGTGCGTGAGGAGGCTGCCCCTCACTCGCCGCCCTCTGCACTTCTCATACCACGAGTCGTGATAATAGCTATACTTGAATCAGCGTCTCTCGTGGCGTTTGGGCATTGGGCATTCGTACGGTTTTGCGTTTTGGAAGTTCCTTTGTTCATCTTCAGCTTTTCGGTCGTTTTGCCGTTGATTTTAATTTTAATAAACATTTGTTGTGCACACGAAGTGGTGTCATTCTCAGCTGACCAATTAGTCGAGTCATCGATGTCGATTTTTGACTTGTAGAGATAACCTGTTTAACGTATGTGGTACTCTTGGGTTTGTTATTTTGGATGAGACGAGGTCCCGAAATATACTAAACTAAAACGTACACCCATTTTACGTGGTTATTTATATGATTTTTTCATTCTGAATACTCGTGCTCTTAAAATTTAAGAGGTGTACGATGGAGAGTTTTAGCTATGGCTGCCACCTGACGCGTTCGCCGTTTGTGTGAGAGAAATATATTCATAGCGCGTTCAAGTTGAAACGATATTTTTATGAACTATTTCAATCTGTTTGTTTAGTAACGAATGTAGGTCCAGTTCTCTGGAAAAGTAATAATATAAAATGCGCTCTATTTTCTTCAAATATTTGTAAACTGATAATAAAAAATCCTTAATTTTTATTCTGCGGTGTTATTGTCCCTGTATGTTAGCCAGCTATAATCCTTCATTTGCCACTTCTAAAGCACTCGTGGCGTACGCATTTCCCTCATGCAACCGGTAACTGTTGGGATGCTCTGACTCCGACGTGGTGGCACAGGTGTTGCGTGATGGACTTGCATTGGATATTGAAATCAGCCTCGACTCGGGTACTGGGTATTTTACTAAAAGTTGCCTATACGTGTCTGACGCCCATAATTTTAAGTCACTGTACGATAACATAAAAATCATCAATTGACTTATGTCGAGCCTTGTGCTAAACCCTTCGCGGGAACCTACTTGTGAAGTGTTCCTTAAATCTAATAATTTTTAAGTCAATTCTTACTCACTTGTTTTTTTAAATCTATTAAAAATCGAACCTTGGTCCATGTGCTCGCTGGTATTGTACAGGATATGAGGGCTATGTGAGGACATGTCGTTTTCTGTTCACTACACACTCGAATCATTTATAATATTATTTCTTTATTCCAGATAACCCGTTTAAATTAAGATGTAAAACCAGGAAATGCGAAGAGATGCAGTCATAGTTGCTCTAACAGCGACTATGATGATTTTAGGAGTCAGAGTAGTGAAGGTCATGCCATGCCACCTTACATTTTTCCACAGGATCAATGCTACTGGATACATTGATGTTCTAAAAGTGATGGTCGAGCCCTGGATAGCTAAAGTACCCAATGGAAGACCATACGTTTTTCATCAAGACTCGGCACCTTCTCACAAAGTCTTAGTCACCCAAGATTGGTTATCAATGGAGTTTTACGATCATGTGGCTTCTAACTAGCCAGATTTAAATCCTATGGACTATGATGTGTGCAACATCGTTGTAAGGGAAACTGATCGATGTCCTCAATACTATATAGCATCACTAAAGGCCGCCGTTGTCCAGGTGTTGTCCGAAATGAATACGGATCTCAATGTTTAGCTTGTCAACGGTTTTGGTGAAATCTATGTTAAAATTTATTTGTTACGAGTGCATTAGCCATTAGTAACTATAACCTAATTCATCATTTCTTGGTGATTCTTTAAAAACTAAAATTGGTTTCAGATGTCATATTTAGTTCATATATTACGAATCACAACGTAGGTAGGAAAATTTTCGTATAATTTGTCACACAAGTTATTTAATCTATGGAGCAAAACTGAAGTAATAATTTAAAGTAATAATCTCAGCTTGTCAATAGTGGATTGCTTTAAAAGCAGCCATTTACGCAATAACTTAATTATTAGGCCCTTCTCTTCACTAATCTGAAAATGGAGATCTCGTGAAATGCTACTATGATTTGAGTAATTTTATATACATGCTACAGTAAGTGTATGTTTACAGTTAGCGAGCCTTGTCTGTCTCTTAACGCTAACGTCTTCGCTCTGATAGGTGAACTGCGAAATGGTTTCTCTGTAATGCATGAAATCAATATTATGTATGAAGTTCCCAGGAGGACCATGCTAGTTTACCTGAGCTCTAGTTAGGCCTTCGGGACTTTTATCTTTCGTGCCCACGTTGCTTTTTTCTTTTTTTATGTCTTCTTTGCTCATGTTTCTTTATCTTTTCTTCCTCTTCTTCCTAAACTTGCTGCTTCTATGCACAAGGAGCCTTGTGTGGGAACACCCCTGGGCATAGATTCCACGTTGCCTTAAATCCATACTAAATGGTCCCTTCTTTTCGCTCTCTTGAGATCACGCCTTGTGGCTAGGGAGCTATAAACTAATCAGCGATAATAATATTACGAATGAATGATAAATTAGTGTTCATTTAGATAGCGTTATCTAGGAATCGCCGTTTTTTACTCACTCAAATTTAGCCCTGTTTTTTATCCCTGATTGAGTTCAAAGATCAGGACTATGGAGTGTCTAGAGGTCGCTTGGCATGATGGCTCACGCCTACTCCCGTCGCTATGTCTCATAAATTATTGCTTGTAAAGTCACTATCGTAGCTTTGTCTGGTTGTGAACTGTATTACATGATCTGATTGGAATGTTTCGTCTACGATGCACGCTAATTTTTTGTGATGTGCGTGCCTGTTCATTGGCGAGAGAACGATATTTAATGACAGAAGCAGAAGTTATATTATTCATGAAAAAATATTATGAATCTTCTCCATAAAGCGAACAGTGGGGGAAAATTCCATTGTTTTTTGTTTGCAATAATTGGTTTAGACTCGAGGCATGATTTTTTGGTTATACAGAGCAGGGACTTCCAACGCTCTTCTGTTTCTGAGAAACAGAAATTGTTAATTTAAGAAGCAAAGATGAATAACCCGTGAGGTTTTTCTGTACTGAGGTTGTTCTATTTTGATCTTGAAAAATTTAAATGGTGTTATTTTTTGACTAAAATATCTGAATTTCGTAGTCAAACATGCTATTCAATGGTAGCAAAAGAATATTGCAGGTGATGCTCACCTTCGGTGTTGTGCATTAAGTGAGAGTAATTTGAACTAACACTAACTTTTATGATAGTGTCAACTATTTACATCTCACGAAAATCAAAGTACGGAATTCAGAAGGAAATATGGACGAAGTTGTTAGAAGTAGCGTTGTGACCAGCATGAACGCCCGTCCCTCACTGAGGCTGTGGTGGGGCTGAGGTGGCTGCGTTCCGGTCCGTCTCTGCTGAGCGCCAAAGCATGCGTGGGCTTTTGAATGCCTTCGAAATAATCGAGCAATTTTGAGAGCAAGACCGAGTTGAACTTTAAGCCAAGTTGACCCTGTGTAAAGTGACGTTGAGCGGAGACGAAGAGGATAAATCAGATAAATCAGAGAAGGATTATGCACTCCAATGTAATTTGCTCCGAACTTGGTTTGTATTGCATGGAGTACGGTTGTGCTACTGTGACGAAAGGATGGTGGCATTTTGAAAATAGATATCAGTCAAGCGAGATTTTCTTTCTCATCAACTAAATAGAAACATATTAATACGGTTGTGGAGCTCTCCCTGTAGAGCGCTGTGCTGGTAATATACCCGCATCTTCATTTCATTTGTGCTAATTTACTGTTACGTCTCACATTCATAATAGTTCCCTCCTTCAATTCTTTTGTTTCTTTTCCTCTTGTCCTTTCCCCTCTTCTACTTACCGATGTTTAATTCCTAATTTTTATTTCTCTGTGGTTTCGCTTTGTACCTGCAGCTACTCCTAGTCTCTCTCTGTCCATATTTCTTCGTGTTCCTATTGCACTCTTCTTATTTGTGTTGCCTTTTTATTTACCTGCCTGACCATGGCTTCACAACAGAGCCTCCTCTCTCACCCGTCCAGCCCTTGCTCGCCTTGCTGCCGTCTCCTGCAGCTCCCCCCGCTGCCCGCGGCGCCCTCTCCCCTCCCCCTGCGCAGGGAGGCTCTGTTTCCGTCCTCGGTGGGAGGTGCAGCACCGAGCGCCGCCCTCACGCCCCTTGGTAGCTCCTTACAAATTGCGCCAAGTGAAGTGCTCCTATGAAGTTGCATCCTTTTTCGCTGTTTTGTTTGCCACCGACTGAAATTTTACGATCGTCGACGAATATTTTTGTAGTGCTGGGCTCTATCATCCGTCATAAAATATTTTAGGATAAGTTTCTTTTTTAGTGTACGTACATCAGATATGACTTTTGTTTTTGTAATAAAGGGGCCGTCGTTATCTTCTCAGGGGGCGACGTTCTTATTTTACATATTTTATATTCTAGGCTTACGATGACGACGTTACACACTTGTAGTTGTATCCAATTCTTTATCAATTAGGCATGATTGCTGTACTGATGTTAATTTATACGAAAAAATTGTTTTTCAACGTTGTGTCTTTTCATGAGTTACAATTTTTTTATACTTCTCTACATACTGCACCGGGCAAACCTCATAGTGAAGTCAAACGCATTTGATTTATTTATTTTGGTTATTGGCCCCCAAAATTCCCGAGGCAGTAGTGCTGAATGAGAGGTGTTCCGTTCAGTGGCTCCTGCTGTCCCCTTGGCCAGAGCGTGTGAGTTCCTCTCATCATTTTGTGGAGCTGTTCCTTGCTGCAGCCGACGCTCCCTCGGCGTTTGCCTTGAATGTCTTGTTTGTATGCTCAACTTCATTTTCGTAATGAAACGTAAATGCTTCAGCTTCCTGGGGGCTAGGGTGGCCATCGTTCCAGCTTGCTGCCGTAATCATGACGTAAGTTTGTATCAGTGTATTTTGTATCATTTTTGTGAACTGGAATCTTATGAATACTTTTTCATTTTCGATAGTAAACGTTTGTTAGCAGCTGCTCGAAATAAGCCGCCTTATTTAGATTACGGTAACTTGACTTGCGTATTTTGTCTTCAGTGAAACAGTCTTTAAAAAATGTTATTTCATTTGTTATACGTAATTTACGCGTCAAGGGAAACTATTTCGAGTCGATTAACGAGTAATCAGTAAAACGATTAGGTCTCGTATTTCTATGGGCCTTAAAATCATGATTCTTCTATGCTAATTACTGCTAAAATTTAAACTGTGTCTGTATGTTTTATAGGAGTATACATTCGTTCGTGAAAGTCGACCTATGTGGATACATACTCAAATATGTCTATGTAGGTAGTCTCTTACCTAAATTGCTAAATCATACCATGTTTTTGACCCTAATATTTAATTTTAACCAACTCATTCAGTTCTTGTAACATACATAGCTGAGTGTAACCTTAAGCCTTTTTTGTTATTAATCATTGATGTACTGTATATTAATGTCTTCATTCCTATATAGGTTGCCTTAGAAGCCTTGTAGCTTATTCGGGCCCACTTGT
>VOMN01092689.1:0-24033 GCA_014899125.1 Orchestia grillus
TCTCGTCTTTCTCGTGTCGTCATTATTCTCATTGTGGTTCAAGGAGAGCCGAACTAACGGTCGCAGGTTCGACATTTCTTTTAATCGCGAGCGATGGCCCTGCAGCCGATCTCATGGCGCTGTGTCCATCTTGTCAACGTCTTTCCGAGGTCTGTGAACGTCGTTGAGGAAAGTAATAACCGTCCATTGGATTTATTTTTCTCGTTCTCTACATTTTCTTTTTACAACAAATAAAAATGTGTGACTTCTACTTCGAAGTTAAAATAAAAACAACCTTATAAGAAAAATAGGTGGGTCGTCTGTAAAAAATCTACGCTCATAAATGGGATGAGTTTATCACAGTCTCCATGAACTTAGGTGCCCCCAAACAGTCTCCACGAACTTAGGTGCTCCAAGTAGTGTTAGTGAAATAAAGTTTGAGCAGACCTTACATCTCGACTCGATACTTATTCACTAAAACTTTAATTGATGAAGTGTCATCGTGAACCTGCGAATGTAGAACGGTGAAGATACGAGGTACAATAATTATTTGGCCGTATTTTCTTTCATGCCGATGAAAGATGATGCAGCTATGACAACTGCGCGTACTCGCAGAAGGGACCTTCCTGCGCACGAGTGAATGTACCCCGCAACATCGCTGGTCACGTCAGTAGCTTCCAGAGACTGGCTCCATGTAACACATGCTTGTCGCATACACATTGTCTTAAAGACGACCGAGCATATGCAGCAGCGGCACTGCATCCAGCACGTGCAGCAGCGGCACTGCATTCAGCACGTGCAGCAGCGGCACTGCATCCAGCATGTGCAGCAGCGGCACTGCATCCAGTACGTGCAGCAGCGGCACTGCATCCAGTTCCACCAGAAGCTTGATGATGCCCAAGCAGACACCCAGACACCATTCGGAAGTTCTACAAGGTTTTCGGTGATGGTGATCAAATGAAAGTGTCGTCCCGGAGTTCAGTGCAATCGAAGCTGAATGAGGCAATCTTCAAATATTTTCAAGGATTCTTACATCAGCTCATCAAATGGGTACACATTTCAGGACCCGTGACGATCTTATCCGTGTGTGTACGTACGTATGTAAGTACTTGAACTGTTTCTGGACGCAAACATACTCAAAATAAGCCCCTAATTTAATTTACAAGCATATTCATGAGCAAGCTACTATTTTTCTACTCATTCGTTTATTCAAGTTATCGTTTAACAAAATTCTTATCAAAATTCATAAAATCCTTCACCGTATAAGCTGGACGAGCCGCCAACGTTTGAAACTCTAAATAAATACAGGTGTGATCTCTGCCTTCCCCCCGCTGGTACTGGTAGCTACCACAACTTCGGCGCTGTTGGTTGATGTGAAATATTACTGGGACGAGCACCTTCTAATACACGGCGAATATCAGTGTCCCTAAATGTCTTGAGCCATTAACCGTGTCTACAATTTTTGAGCTTTATTTTTTCAAGCGCGGAACCGAAACGTTGGGATTGTCAAGAGAGCGCCAGCGGAAAATATTTTTCAATCTTTGCTGTAGTTAATGTGTGGGTTACGACTTCTGTTACTCAAAACCTTCCCAGAGGCTCAGAACATTTCCTGAATTCAAAACCTGCCAAGAGACTCGGAACATTTCCTAAAATCAAAACCTTCCCATAGGCTCAGAATATTTCCAGAAGTCAACCCTTCCCAGAGGCGCACAAGGCTCGCTGTGATGACCTTTATATTTAGGTTAGCGCACGTTCCTCAGCCAGCAGCTGCCCAACATCCCCTGATCTCACCCACCACACCGCGAAATTTCTTTAGTGTATTGCGGGTGCCCGCGGCACCGCAGTCAGTAGCGGCCGGTGATCAGAGGGCCAAGTCTCTCTTTTCAGTTTCGCCTCACAGCTTACGTCACCATGTACGAATTTAGGGCCCTGTAAATTCGTTAACTTTTCTTTGCTCTGAACTTCTTGGATGTAATTTCATAAGCTGAAACTCAAGAGTTCCATGTGGAGTGAATTTTGAGGAGCGTAAGTTTACTAATTTAATTAAATTTGTCCTCGTTAGGTAAGTTGAAGTCTCTGAAGTGTAACTTGGCAAGTTGAGTTCGGCGAAATTTATGATGATGAGCATCTACTTTTATTCAGCGAATAAATGGGGCTTTTTCTGTTGAATGCTCTACAGGAAGGTGAATCACTGATGGAGTTACCTGCCCATATTTCACTCCGTAAAAAAGTAAAATTCTTCTTCTATTTACCGGACTAATTTCATTTCAATATACCAACCACTAATTTTTCACAGATGTATTAGTTTTTCATTGCATTTAATCGTGAACTTAAGTTTATGTCAAGTTTTACGAGAGTTTAAGGTATTGATTAAAACTCTAGAAAATTGAATGAAAATCTTACTAGCTGTGAAAGAGCTATTCGCCAAGTCCGACGGATTTCCTTGAGATTTCATCATAACATTCTTGACCCATGTCTAGGTTCCCAAAATGAAGAAAATTCAATTTTCAAAATGAAAATTTATTAAATCAAAAAATTTACAATAGCAGTAAATTGTTTAGAAAGTTTGTACATTGCGAACTTTTCATCTTATGATTTCCGTGGCTACGATTTGTCTCTTTTCTTGCTTTTGAATTAATTTTTGTTGGCAGAGTGGAGTTCACGGTCGGTTCTCGTCCGGTCAACAAATTCCGGATGATCGAGCGTCACTATTTCCGGGACCGACTCCTCAAAATGTTCGACTTTGAGTTTGGTTATTGCATCCCCAACTCGAGGAACTCGTGCGAGCACATCTACGAGTTTCCCGCCATACCGCCTGACCTCGGTGAGTGTCCCCTGACCTCGGTGAGTGTCCCCTGACCTCGGTGATTGCGCTGTGTGGCACGTCTTTTAGCTCTACTGCAAAGATCGTTACATGGCGCGTCAATTTGACATCAGGTAGTTGCGTTCTTTGGACCACGTTCAAGTGAAAGTATCATGATTTTTGATCAAATTCATTGAATGCATCATAAAATTTAGAGCAGTATTTTCATCAGTGCTCGATGCAAGCACGAATACCTTGTGGTAATGTTGTCATTCAGTTACCATGCTGCAGCTCGAGCAACATTGTACTATAGAAACCGCTCAACTTCGTTTTTTTGGAATCTATGTGACATGCTTGGACGCCTATCGCATATGCTTCTTCGAGATTTGCTTTTGTGATGTACTCTATATCATATCATGTGTTCTCTTAGTTCCTAGTTGAGCCCAATATTTTAAGTTTGATGAGAAGACATTCGCATTCATTTTCACCCTCTTTATTCTATGTAATAATACGACAAAGAGCGGCAGTTTTCCCCTTGAAGGCATAGTTTCCAAACTCATTTTCGGAGTTTTAATTTTTTCTGCTATGTTATTCCCATTGCCTCAGCGAAACATATGATTTCGTATTCTATTTTGCCAAAATCCCCTATGCATTATTAATATTTCTCTTTTGAGTCTAAGTTAATGGTACGACAAGTTTTGAAACGCTTCTAACAAACCTTCAGAATTGCACTCATCCCATCCATAGGTGTAGTTCTCAATTTTGAGTCAAAATGCAAGAAAAGCATCCAAGTATTTTCGACTGCATATTTTGCACCCGATTTATACACAAGTTCCCTTCAGGGGCATAGGATAAGCCATAAACAGTAGGGTTAGGTTAGTTAGGTTTGTCTATCCTATGCTATGGGGACTGGCAACCCCAGGAGAGCACTGCTCGGTTAGTTGAGCTATGGATAGGCCTTCAGGACTTGTATCTTCTATGCTCCTTTGCTTCTTTCAATTTTCCCACCTTCTTCATTATCTCTTCTTTGTCTTTTCTTCCTCTTCGCTTTTAAATTCCTGTTTCTATGCGAAGGGAATTAAGTGTGGGAACACACCTGTGCAATAGATTCTACGTTTTCCACAGTCCATACTAGATGGTCCCTTCTTCTCTTTGCTCTCTTTGTATCACACTTGATGTAGGTAGTAAGCTTTAAACTCCAAAATAGCCTAACCTTAAACCTACGTAATTGTCTTATAGGTCATAACTTTTACCCTAGAATTATGTTGATCACCTGCAGCAGAATTACTTCGAAATCTTGATAGGTCGCCTAATAGCGTGCGGTGCAGCTGCCCAGCGTTACGAGTGCACAGCTCGATGTTACTGTTGAGACTCAACGGTCGGCGGTTGCCTTTCTTAGCAACGATCGATTGGTGGCCGGAGTGTGAAGGGGGGGGGGATGTATACCCTCGGTCGCCTCACGTGGGCTCCTTTGGTGGCACTCCACGTGTTGTTGTGGCGGCCGTTTGTGGCTCAACCAGTTCTCGACCAAATTATTTCGGCGATAACCCTGTATTTAGCTTCGTTCGGAACATTAGCTGCAATCTTGTGTTTATACGCAGTAAGGCTACAGTTAGCTTTGTACGAAAAATTAGCTGACACCATAGTTTTATATGCAATTAATTTGCATTTAGCTTCGTATGAAAAATTAGCTGCAGCCTCATGAAAGTGGATTGTAAAATTCATGCACACGGTGAAGAGTCCAGCTGACGGTGAAGAGTCCAGCTGACTAACTCGTCAATTGACGTTGATTGGATGCTTGTAGTTTATTACAGGTGACGGTGGTGTTGTCTCTCTAACTCAAGCCTCGGTCTTGCATTGCTCGATACAAACTAGCGATAATTTTACGCAGTAATATTCACACGTGCTTTCTTACGACGCGCATGTTGTATTAGGCTTGGGGTTCATGTCCAATTTTTACAATTAATTTGTTTTTTATTACTGATTAGGTTTATGGATCCGGTTCTCTAGATTTTACCCCATCAAAATGTAGACCTCAGCCCGATAATATTCAAGGCGTAAAATTATTTGATTTGTTGTTGATTATATGACGACCATTGTCATGATTAAATCACAAATACAGAGAACTCCAGTTCATTCGTTGTTCAAAGAAACTTGATTATGGCAGATCACGCGCACTGTTTACATGTCGCATACGAACTGCAGCTGCTGCCGCTGCTGCTGTGTGGTGTTGACTTGCACCTGCGCGGCCATTTCTGATGCCTTCTAGGCGTCGTTTGGCGTTGCTGTGCACCTGCTCTCCAGTCCCCGTATATACGGAGATTATGAGGCAATTGCACGTCATTTTTTACCGAAGTTATTACTTTCACTCAATTGATATCATTGAGTTTACCAGCTTCTGATTATATGAATTTATATTTCGTGAGTTCAAATGTAGTGTTATAAAATTTATGATTTTTTCATTTTACTTGTGATTTTCTTTATTAGTATTTCTAAAAGTCACGATTTTTCAGTAACCATTCAATTGAGTTTGAAAGACTACATTTTACACGATTTGCTTTGACTTAACGTGGGGACGAAACTACGTTGTTGTTGTTCATGCCATCAGCAGAGAGAGGTGAATCTTTTATCACTGTTGTCTGCACCAAGAGAATGGCGCTACATTCTGTGTCTCAGGCTACTGCGAATTTCTTGCTCAGTTACCGGACTTTCAAATGTTAATGAAATCATTCCAGTAATTTCCGTAGAGTTCTCTGGGGAATTACTTAAATGCTGGTTTTCTTTTCCGTAGATTTTTAAGTCGTTTTAATTGAAAAAGGGTAATTTCACTGCTTCTGTACTTTTTCTAATCAAATCGTCGATAGCACCGCTTTGAGCTGGCTGCCAAAGTACGAAAATTAATTTTTAAATTTATACGTCTCATTTTGTCGGATTTAAACGCCGGTTCGCGTGTCGAGTAATCTCTATCCGACGTGATCTATAGCCGACTTGGGGCCCACACATTGATCTCTCCCATCGACGCGACGTGCCTGCAACTCCAAGGACGATATTTAGGCGATGATCCTCACTCTCGAATGAAACTCTAATACTTGGACCTGTGCCGAGCTTTCCATACTCATAAATTTGTAGTTTTAAGAGAGGAAATAACTTTCTAGTTAGAGCTGCTAAGTTACCAGGAGTCATTGAAGTCGGGAGTTTGCGGAAGAATAATTGGACGTTTTTAAGCATTGTAGCATTGCGACCTCGTGAGTTATTTTCAATCTAAAGTGTGGACCTGTCCTTGCTGCCATGTTGAAGTCTATATCCGGGGTTATAATTTCAATTACATTCTAGACATCGGGCCTACGACATCTTTAAGCACTCGGATCACTCCGTTGATAAGTATATTAACCTAAATTAGGGAGAAGGATAGAAGAATAAATTAGGTAAAAGAAACTAAAAAAACTCACTTTTATTTTATTTAGATTCCAAAAGAATACTTTTTGTTTTTAGCGCATCAGTTTAATATACTGAGCAATCTTGAACTGTGGCCCTCGACAATATATTTCACACAGCGAAATGGGAATTCAGAAATAAATGGGTTAATTAAAAATAGTATGTGTTCCGTGGGGTGATCGATATTGTCATTTAAATTTATTAGGCATGTCAGGTGACTCGTTTACTGTACAAGATGACTCACAGAAGCGGTAGCCAAATGTAACCATCGTGTCTGCCATCACTTCCATACGTAAAATATTTTTTGTGTGTTTATTTCACACACGTAAATTTAATAACTACTTTACTTAACATATTACCTTCATCTTGTGCAAACAAGCAGCATGGTCTGTACGGCGGTCAAGTTCGGCAGCCCATTTTGTGGCACCCTCTGTGTAATAAATAAAATCAGTTGTGTAATGATTTATGTTTAGATTCATTTTTACACGCATTTATTCATACATTTATCACGTCTAACACTGAAAAAAACATTGAAAAATGGATTACTGCAACTTTTGAACGCACTGTAATGGTAACTGTTTAATGGTAACTTGAATTCGAAAATTATCTTTATCATTTAAAACTATTTTACACCTTTTGTTTTATTAATTAAAACAATGTTGGAAAGGCATGTAATTTAGGACGAATCGGAAGAAAGTACGAAGTAATTGAGCTATTCGTTTAGACAGCACAGCTCCTGCACGGTTGTGTAGCGCGCTCAGTTTCGAACTTCGTTTGAAATATTGAGCCTCGGAAAATTCAAATTGTGTTTTTCTCTACATTTTCTTTGTCATCATTAAAGCGACTCAGATCCAGGAGTTACTTGGTAAAATACCTCGGCATGAACTGTATAGTTTGGTCCGTAGGCAGTATTTATTTGGGTGACATTTTAATTTCGAGCAGTGCATTCATACGTAGCAATAATGATCTTGATATTTATGGAACTGAGTTTTAGAACGTAAATGAGATTAACTGTTTTCCGATTGCTGTATCGATTTTTATGAGGTTTGATCTCCATAACATATGTTCTGTTCGTTTGACCGTTTATGAGTATCGTATTCTATGGAAACAATTTTGTTCACTCGATTGAACTTCTCTAAAACTAGTTTCGTACTAGGTAATGCGTTTTGTGTGTAGCTGGATTTCGGTGCTTATTTTTGTAGAGTCGAAAGTTTTTCTTTAGCAGGTCTACACATGCTGGTCTGTGCGCCTTTTATAGGAAAAATGAAGACTTCCTACTTCTTTTTCAAGAGTAAGAATGATCAAACGTTGAGTCCTGGTGAGATTCGGATGCGCCATCTCCTTGCAAACACTGTTCTCTTGCGTCATGTTATGCTGCTTACGATGCGCCCAAGGATTGGACAGTAAATTTCCTCAATTATGGAGAATGGGTGGACTGAGAGGCTCCATGACGTGCTGGAGCCATGTTACGCTTGCAGCTGGGAAGCAAGGGTCCGACTCCCGGCTCTGGCGGTCTGATTTTCACTGGTTCACACACGGAAAAGGAACTTGAAATTCATATTCCTTGCATCACTCACGCGTCAATAGAGTGAATTAAGCTTACTCCGTCGTACTAAGATTTTTAAAAAATATTTATACATAGGTCATGTGTTTAAAAGTGTAGGCACTGAAAACATACCGAGAAATAATTGTTCAACATCATTTTTATAAAAGTGTAGAGTGGACGAGTAGAAGCAATGCTTTGACATGCGATGTGCTAGCTATAAGGGAGTTACCTAGTATCACGGAGTAAGCTTAATTTACTCTAGCTATAAGGCATTGAAAATCCAACTATGGCAGTTGGCAGTATGTCAACAATGTTAAAATTGTTTGTTTCTCTTTAGGCCTACAATCATCAAGAAAAATAACATATGATTATTGAAGCAAAATAAAACTATAAAATCAAAATATAGGTGTTATTGCTCTGTAAATAGGTCATTCGTACCAAATAACGTATGAACTATACTTCCTCTTAGCTAACTAGTCACAGGCAATTTAGGTTTTAGTTTACGGTGAAAACAAATACCCTTGTGTTCAAGCAAATTGCAGAAAAACAGCCAGCATATGTATATATTAATTTTGAAATTTTATCTTTTAGGGAAACATATGCAGAGGTCATTTAATTACAAGCTAATGGTCATAGAAAATTTAAATTCTTAAATACCGTAATTATATTCCTCGAAATAAGAGTAGTGTTCAACACGCACTGTTGTTGCTCGATGATTTATTACGCGCGTTTGGTTGCAGCTCAAGAAATGATCGAACATCCTTTCGAGACACGGAGCGACAGTTTCTACTTTGTGGACGACGTGCTCATCATGCACAACAAGGCCGACTACGCCTACGACGGCGGCCTCCAGCAGCCCTGAGTGTCTTCTCCTACGTAAGCGAACGTTGATCGACGCCTCTCTGACCACTGCGTCACTAGAGGTATTTTCCATCTGCTTTTACAAGTGTTATGACGTGTGATGCTCTACCCTCAGAGATTCTGTTGGTGAGGAAATCTTTACTACAGTCGCCTTGAAGAGCAGAATTGTTCTGGTCGCGCTGTGTTGTCTGCAGGTTGGAACGAGAGCTCTCTTGATTGGTGCGTAACTTTTGACTCTACCAATATTTTTCTTGAAGGACAAAACGCTAAGTCTGCAGTGTAAGCTACAATATTTTCTAAGATATGAAACATCAAGGTAAACTTGGAGAGTCCTCAATAACTGGAAATGATCCTAATAATAAATAACATGAGAAGAAAAGAGGATTTGAGCTCAGAGCATATATAGCTCTTGAATTGCCACGTTTGTCTTTATTGTGCTTTTTCTTCGCTAAATTTTCAGCTCTCCTGATGCTTTTCCGCATTATTGAAAGCCCCTTCCATATTAATTGAGTGTGTTGGGTTCTTTCGCTGCAACGTAGATATGACCAAGTTCTAATATGCAAAGATATCTCATAATGAGACGTGTTTTTACTCAAAAAGTTTATCATACAGGGAAGGTAATTTCATTGCAAAATGACGCATCAATGAATTACACATAATTCTGTCTTACGTCAAATCTTATTTAACTTATTAATTTGCGACTGGATCATCCTTTCTATTTGAGCGTCCAACATCCGTACCATGTTGTCAATTTTTTGCTGAGTTCTTTCTGGGCGGACTTGGTCTCCGTCTACACTCGTACATTATCTGAAGCACAGTTTTGATGCCTCTTGTGCAATTTCGGTTATTAAGACTACTGAAGCGGAGTTATTTCTGTAACTCAGTGGAGCTTGCCTTCTTGAGTATATGTGAAAATCTCTCTGAAGGCGTGTTCGCTATCTGCGAGACATGTGCGTACGAAGTTCTCTTATTTCTCCTCGACATTTCCTGCCCTCAGCAAATGTTTCGAGTAATGTGTTAAGGACATGGACTACACTTTTGAGTATTTCATACTTTAATAGTTCAAATAATTGTCCCATGTGGAAAATTTCCTTTTGTGGGTATACTTCCAGCTATCCTTCCATATGGTCCACTTTCACATCCCGTGCTAAAAAGAACTGGCTTTTAGGAACATATTTCCTTTATTTCAACAAATCTTGCAACCACTTTCTTCAATATATTTCATAGTCTGTGTTTGAATTGAACTTTGAGTCAAAATTGAGAAGCATTCATATCTATTAACATTGATTTTCATGATTCCTGCAGCGCTACTTTGAAACTGGCTGTGATACTTCTAACGTATCATTTCACTTGATCTGTTTTTTTGTTCCATTGCTCTTTAGAACTAAAGCTGTACTAGCAAATTATATTACAACTTCTACCACCGCTACTGCTGGTGTTAAAGACATTAGGTTCTGAAGTGAGTGTTACTCTGCTACATTTATAATGATGAGGGAAAACGTGTTGCGTACCCTCGAGAAAGACAACTTTGTTATTGCCAACTATACTTGAGTACATCGAAAGTTCATCTCAGGTGGAAACTTTAGACCTAGCGATATTGATAGAAATACTGATGAAACGCTATTTCTTGTAAATTATGAGCACGATAGCTCTGGCTGTTCTATGAAAAGTTTGGTCTCTAAAAATACTGGCAAGATTCATTGGCTAATCCTATGGTTACACTGTATTTCATCCTATGATTAAGAACCTTTATCACATGTATGGCTCAAATGGGAATGAGGTCTGCCAAGTCAACGGATAATTGAAAACCGCAATAGGAAAGTAATCAGTGATCACTAATAATAATATTAATACTTTATTTTAACATTTGAAAATGCGGTATCTATTTATCACCCCGTTTTGTGTTTTGATAATAGTTTGTGGATTTTCCTGATGCAATACCCGGCACATAATTTGTTCTCTCACGATTGTGTCTTTAATGCATTTGTCCTCAGTGCTCACCGTGCTGTTGTAAGGTCATGACGATGATGCTGTTGTAAGGTCATGAAGCTGGTGCTGTTGTAAGGTCATGAAGCTGGTGCTGTTGTAAGGTCATGACGATGATGCTGTTGACTACTGCGCCGTCACTAGCGGGTGTGCAGTTCACCATCAGTGGCATAGGGAAATTACTTTAAACTACCCACTGGTGCAGCGTAGGGGTTGTGAACTTGTCCATTTTCGGGCGCTCAATAATGTTGATCATCCTCAGTTTAATATATGTACACATCATTTGAACTATCATGAATCCTCTTTAAGCAATTCTCTTGGTTTGCTTACTTATTTTCGTTCGCCTCTTCTAAAAAATGAAGCTCGCTTTTGTCAAAGAAAAATGAAATTCGCCCGTATGGATGTAGGGGTTTAAGGTTCGACACTTGCTATGAGAAGAAATTGAACTGAAAAATTATCTTAGTTAGCTAGGGATTGCAATCCAAGTTACAAGCTGCTGTAACTGTAAACACGCTCACATAATTGTAGTGTTGTCTGCATTCTTTCCCTTGGGCGTACCCGCGTGAACTGAACTATCTTAAAATTAAACTACTAAGTTAAACAGTGAACCGAAATTTCTTTTGGCTAGGATATTTGCTTAAACTGGTAGGTTAGATTCATTTTTTTTAAATTAAGGTTCCCAAATCATAAGGAAAGGCTAAAAGGTGAACCCACGCATGCCGTCCTGAGCTCATCTAAATTTTATTGCGTCCTAAAACCAAAGATTTTGCACCAAATAAAGTCTGCACGTCATTTTATCATTATTGTCGAGTTAGTTTTTTGTATTTTTTGTTTGATGTCAGTCGTTATAGTTAGAAAAATATCAACTCCTGTCATGAACAGCCATGTGTGAGCATGTATTTCAAATGTAGGACAATTGTTTTAAAAAAGACATGGAAAATGTTAGATGTTGCACCTAAAGTCACTGTGTGTTTAAATAGTAATGTATTTAAGTCTGTGCGTTTCGCTACTTCGGTAAAGTTTGATTATGTATCTACCAGCAGCTCTGCTATGGAATAATTTCATGTTTTTTCGTTTATGCAATATTTTTTTGCGGCTTGTCATCGATTCAGAAATGCAATTGTAGAGTAGGACTTTTCGTTTTAATTACAGAAGTCGTGCTATTTGCGTTATTGATCAGGCCATGATAGCAAAGATAAGCAAGGACATTCAGTTTATAGACACAATTCATATGCTGGGTCGCGAAAAATATGTCATAAAATGTATGTTTTGATGATCAGCCATCACCGCGGCTGATGCTACTTTCCTACTCGAAGGCCTTCCTCGTTATTGGGAGTGGAAGATGTGTGACGTTGGGAGTGGGTATGTGATATTGGGAGTGGAAGATGTGTGACGTTGGGAGTGGGTATGTGATATTGGCAGTGGAAGATGTTTGACGTTGGGAGTGGAAGATGTGTGACGTTGGAAGTGGAAGATGTGTGACGTTGGGAGTGGGAGATGTGATGTTTTGAGTGGGAGATGTGTGACGTTTTGAGTGGGAGATGTGTGATGTTTTGAGTGGGAGATGTGTAATGTTTTGAGTGGGAGATGTGTGACGTTGGGAGTGGTAGATGTGTGACGTTGAAAATGTTGCCAGACGCTTTTGTGCCGCTCGATTATTTAGGGTTTCTCAAAATAGCAGAACAATTTAAATTGTGCTGTTATCTTTATGATATCGTATACATTCATTGGTACTTGATTGAAAAATCTACTCAATTTCATCGAATATTTGCATCGTCACACAAACGCTTGTTACGCACTGTGCAAACCAATAATGTTATAGCACAATCACCGAGTTATTTTATGAAGTTTTATTTCATTATTACATTCTTAGTATAATGCGTTTCCGATGAGTCATGTACTTTGTGTAGTGCTCAATATTGTTTTCATATAATATTTGACATAGATACCCTAAAAGTTGCCGCCAATGAAGTCGCCGCTATGGTTTCATGCGTCTCCAAACTGGATAAATTGAGCCCATTTAAAAACGTCTGTTCACAATTTGACACAGTGAACTTCTACTTATTTAACATAGGATGCATTTACGATTTCTAATTATTGAATGCTGCGCAACTTGAATTAAATAAAGATTTTCGATTTTACGATGAAGATGGTCTTCTGTGGAGATTTTCTCTCTAAGATGTCTGCTGCTGACACAGCCGCGCTATGGACGAGTGCAGGTTTGTCGCCGCTCGTGTAGCAGTTTTAATTCGCGTGGGACTCCAATGCTTTGTTGTGTTTTATGTTCATCTTTAAAAAGACGGCGTTTAATTTTTGACACCATGGCATTTGATTTGCTTTCTTCAGAAATCACTCTGAGGCAACTTATAGAAAGCGTATCTAGTCTCTCGATGTGTGTTGCACCGATGAGAAAAACTAGCCTTAGTGAATGGGTCCATATTAGCAAATAATATAATAAATCATTTATTGATATGTGTAAGAGATATCACTGCAACTGAAAAATTACCGATACGCGCATTAAATATTTTGCTCCAACTATGTATGATATTTTATAAATTGCCCCGCAGGGACAAGTATGAAAACTCATTTCTAATAATAATGAAAATTCGAAATTATTTACATGTAGTTTTAGAGAGCTGACAATCTCTTCGATTGTTTAACAAGGTAATCGCATATTACCGGCAACACATGCGATACGCATCGTTTTGTGAACATTCGACGAATTATCAAGTTCAATAAAGCGGGTGAGGCGCTTGGATTTGCCCGCGCATTGTTTATTTTATTTTTGAAGGAGTTTGCTCACAATCTTTTAACAGAGTTATCTTCATTGCCTGGCTTCGTTTCCCTTTCCTGCCTGGTCATCATAGCGGCTCAGAAGTTAATTTTTTGTACAGCATATTTATAGTGAACCAACTTAGGCGCCGCACAATCGGACGGCAAGCAAGCTACCCCTGCGGAGGGATACTGATTGGCCTTTAGAGGCCAAAATTGAGCTTTCATAGCTTGAAACCGTCCTGTCGGTCGGCAACTCTGCCAGCTTCTGCATCCTGAAGACCCTTTGGCTCTGAGGACCAGTTAAATGTTCAATGTACAATTAATTATGATTCCAGGTTGCGTCTTACTTGAATTAGCCATTAATTTCGATTATTTCTATACTTTTCCCCGCGTTATAAACATTTTAATCGCACAAAAGAATTCACATCTAAAAAACGTAAAAACTCCAAAAACATTAGCACTTGACGGAAACCTGGAAGCTCAAAATTTCAAGACTGCGGGTAAGGATTCGACAGCGACTGGAGTGTTTTTAGCTCGCTAACTCAGCTGGCAAGATTCTAAAATGGCATGTTGGGGGCCAAGGTCTCTGAGAGCG
Source organism: Orchestia grillus (assembly GCA_014899125.1). Classification (NCBI taxonomy): domain Eukaryota; kingdom Metazoa; phylum Arthropoda; class Malacostraca; order Amphipoda; family Talitridae; genus Orchestia; species Orchestia grillus. The sequence goes on from VOMN01092689.1 coordinate 13,981, forward strand.
CACCTGATAGAGCGCGACACTTGCATTCGAACATCTGTGTTAAAATGAAATGTACGTATACATGTAAACTGTAAGAACCTTCAATTCGACAGAACTGAAGAGTAAAACTTCAAATAACAAATTGCACAAATTCGAATGCGCTGTGAAGCAGCCAACGAAAACGAACTCAAAGTAAGTATCTTTTCACAGCATAACCTCAGCCAGAATCAAATTCATACAATCGATAGAATTTGCATTTCATTTGAAAGAATTGTTTCATAGATCCATTCATCATTGGAGATCCATCAGCAGCGCTGAGAGCAAATGTGATCGAAAGAAACACCGTCCTCCGAAGTGAGCATAATGCAAAAGATGAATTAAGCGACAGCTGCCAAGTCGACAAGAATTCAAGAGAAGCTTAAGTTGAAAATGGCAAGACTTTCCCTCGTCCTTTTTTCCCCTTTGGCCATTGGCATCATGGTATATTTGTCAAGAAATAAAAGAAGCCGGCATACCACGTCCAATGAGATGAGAATGCCATCAACGATGTAAACTACGAGCATGGAGCGAAATGACAAGCATGCGATTATTTACTCGTGTATGTACTTCACAATTTCTTGTTTTAATTTCAAAATCAACCGTTACATTAAACGGGCGCACAAGCAAACACAAATGCAAAACAGCTATCGTTAATATTCAATGGCTTGTATGCGACCTCACGAGAGAAAGCCAAGCACTGAGAGGATGAGCCCAAAATCGGTCTTTTGATACAATGACGCTTTCACTCCAGCTTTGCACAACTGAAATGCAAAGTAACTTATTTCAAAACTAGATAACTATTCATAGAAATAGAATTAGGCGATTCAGGTTTTAAAATGCCTTTGTGTTCCAGACTTGGTTGATTCACACCATCAGGCTTGTGATAACACCTTAACTCGATGTTAGACCGGCGAAAACAATTCAAATAAGAATAGACAACAAGCTCGTAAATTAGTAGAAAAATAATACCGCAAGAATACTAATATTCTAATTTCGATACCAGTCACATGCTTGTTCACAAGGTACACATAAAAGGAACATCAGATCAATAATTATCGGTAAATATGCATTTGAAACAGTTAGCAGGCCCGGCATACACCGTTGTACGACCCACGTCGTACAATGGTGTACATGAAAAGATACGGAATGCACCGTACACGTTTCGATTCAAACTCGATGAAGATCTGTGCGGACATAGTATCGAATTATCATTTTGCAACTCTGCACTGAAAAGTAAAAATTTCATTAGAAACATACAAGAGTAGTACGACATCGATCAGCACTGCTCTCGAGGAGAATCAACGTGTGAGCATCCTCCTGAGGGCCCCAACTGGAGTCCGGTAGGAGGCGCAGCACATCGAACCAACAGCCAGAGGAGGAGGAGAGGGTGTGACAAGAGTCGGTGTACTCACACAGGAGATCATCGAACAACACGATAAAAAACGGAGACACTGATAATGAAACGAATCTCACCGTAAATGGGATCTCAAATTCATTGCTGTTAAATGCACGCGACACTCCTGAGGAGCGCCAAGGGCTGAAGAGAGGCTGGTAGTGAGTGACAGCAAGAGAATCTCTCAAGACCCACCTTCAAAGAGTTACGAATAATAACCTCGATCAATGTGCAGTGCCCAGTATCGAGGTAAAAAATACTATTGATTGACAATATTAAAATCTAACTGAGCACATCCCTTTTTCCTCTTTACTGCTTCAGCGCTAATTTTCGCTCAACTCAGGATCGAAAGTACAGTTGATTGCAAAATGGTCGCCGTGTCTCGCATATTCATATAAAAGTATAATTTCAACAAAATACAAGTTGAAATTTTAGGAAACTGCAGTCATAAGAAAAGTAAATTCGACACGTGACTTTTACGGACCTGGAAAGATGTGATGGAAGCCGACCTTACTGAGCTTGTCAGCGTGAGGCATACCTTCAGGCTAGGCTGATCGAAAGTTTTATAATTTAAAACATCCGCTGGGTTTCATTAATTTTACTCAAGGCAACACAAAATGCATCTTCGGATGATGAAATAAAGCCAGCGGATATTTCAAATTATACAACTTACAAGACGGATCTTGGGTGTCCCTTGTTTGAATAAATAAGAAACTAGTCTGTCTGTTGTTGCCTCAGCACAAAAATTTTCAGTCACTCGCTCATTGTTGAAAGTTCTCATTTGTTGACACAAGTGCAAGAAGATTCAAATTTCCTGGCAAACACGCCTCATCTGTCTATTACGCGGAGCTGGTCTGATATTCCTACCGTCAGCATCAAAACTGAAAACGGGTTCACAATGTCATTGGGATAGAGAACTTAAACACATATCTAAAACTGACATTGGCTAAAAAATCGCATTTAGGTCCCCTGAGGCTCAGTGACCGGTCATCTGCATCAGGCTTTCCCAAGCAAACGTTACGGGATGGCACTACAATAACGAGTCTCAAGCTGTTCACAAAAGTTAAGGAATGGCTTTCCAGAGGAATGGTTTGAACTGCACGAGTACGGGACAAAGCAACGACTAAGATGATCACTCATATACACGAAACCATCTTCACTTACATCCTGGATGATGTAAAAATTGTACTTGGTGAGGCAAATGACTTTTCTCTGGCCTTCTAGAATTTTTGAATACCTTATAATAAAATTGAAGTACAGGTTATAGCTGATTCAGTCACGAGTACACGAAAGATGCAAGATAGAAGCAGTGCACTTGAAATAATTCCGAAAAATGAGCAAATTTAGGCGCGCCGCGAATTGAGCGACCGCCGAGCAATTGGTGGCAGCTTACTTGACAGCATTCAATCTAAGCTACTATCAAGCGGAGAACCGTCGTGAATCATACCTCGTCACTGTTAGATCTCATAACCAAATGCAATTTTAATTGCGCATCAAACAAGCTCAAGAATGAATTTGTACAGACTTGGCATACATCGCTTCTCAGACGAGTATCAACTTGAATCACAACGCCTCAGAACAGAGACGGTTTCGATCAAAGAGAGAGTCATCATCATTGGTGTCTAATATACCAGCCTTTTCATAAATTTTAATTAACTACATTAAGCATTTAAACATTATCCTGTAAAATTTAAGCTATTGAACTTTTGAAAAAGCCGTAATGACAAGATAAGTCAAGTTCATTAAGCAGGTTAGGTTGCAAGGGACACACCAAAAACTGTGCCTCTCTAGCAGTAGGAGCAAGCACCAACAAAACCACAATTTTATTTACTTCAGAAGATCATTAAACCAGTTCACCAATTCACAAATAAAGTAAAATCTTAGATAAATATTACTCGGAATATTGCGCAGGCAAGGCATATTTCTCCCATATCATGGGAAGTCGACAATTAAATGGACGTCTCTCAAAATCACAGCCCACAGACACAATTTCTGGTGGGATGCTCTGTAGATTTACTCAAGTTATCTTTCATACGGGCCAGTTTCAGTCCAAACCACTTTGACAGCACAACGGATGCCACGTTACCAATGCAGTGTTTGAAAAATTCAACAACGACACATCCTGACAGCACCGAAAAACTCTCATAAATCAGACCTCAACATATTAAAGGCACCGCATGGCGTCAGTGAAGAGTCTAACTTATGATAATTTTATGAATGCGTTTCAACAAGGGTCGATAGAACTGAGGGACTATTGACAGCAAACAGCGCTGACGCGAGGAAAACGGTCAACACAGTGGGTACCAGGGAATACGGTCACCATCCCCAGAACTACCATGTAGGGAACGTGCAAATGTCTGAACAGCGATAGCAAGGATAGAGGAGGAATTTTGCCTCACCAACAGCTGGGTAAAATCTCAGAAATGGCTGAAGAAGTGGAGCCAAAAATAAAGCTTCAACCATTAAGACAAACTAACCACACTCATAAGAGCTTAATATTCCGCAATTCAAAACTTCAAGGAAGCAAATAAGGAGAGGAATAACAGAAGAAAAGCCACTTTCGCAATTTTTTTATTGCTAAACGACAATGACGAAGGCGATCACTACCGCGGCAGGAAGGAGCTGCACCTGCGATTAGCTCGAAGTCGATGGAACTACTCTTGCTCTCACGCTTTACAAATAATATGAAATGGAAGTGTGCAGTTATACATGTCTGTGCTCCACGATATTGTAATAAATAGTTGATATCTTACAGGACGCGCGTCGACAAACGCAGCCACACATCCACGCATGAACGCACACACACCTATGGTATGTACAAGGCAACCTTTCTGGTTTCAACAAACTCTTATACTATCTACCAAAATATGCTCCAGATTGCGAGAATAAACGATCAAAGGGCGTGGCGCTGATCTTCAGCCATGAGGTCACCACGCGGCGGTCCACACTTGCACAGAGTCGCGCTGCGTCACTCGGGAAGCGCCGGAACTGCAATGCGCAAAACCCAGCAGCTACACAAGCTCGAGTTCCATTAAGTTGAGAACTCGATCATTAGTAACTTTTCAAAAACAAAGCCCTATCTAAAAAATGCTAATAATTCACAATCCATCACACTTAGATCGTTTCATTCCTAAAAAAACTAGAATAAACACAATCGCACAGGCAGGAAAATGTCCTTCACAGGTCATCGTCCAACAGCCCTCCCAAGTTTCACGCACGCGCCCAATGTTTGCCATTTTGAAACAAACAAAATACAAAAATGCAAATCTGTCAGGCTTACGAGAAATCAACTTCTATGATTTCAACTCAAAAAATCGGTTTTAATACTTCCAGTAGGGTACATAACTTATTACTTCTTCTTCACAGTTTTCTAGTAAAATTACCTGTACCTAAACGTAATCAGATCTTTTGAGTTTCTGTAGCTTTCGAACAAAATTATTTCGAGTAAAATGAAGACACAAACTCACGCGCCACGCAGCGCCCCGGGACCACACCGCCGACCTCCAGCTGATGGCACTGAACAAAATTTATTTATGGCAGTGGAACTGATTTTCAGCAAGAATTCTAAACCCACCAACTATTTTAGGACAGTAAAACTCGACACTTAACAAATGATAACTTGACACGTAGAAATTTATGCGGCAGCTACACCAATCAAGAGCGAATAGTTACTCCAAACTAAGATCTTTTTATATCAGTAACGAAGCACGTTAAGTGGTCTTGTTTGTGTACAAAAAAAATACAAGTACGACTGAGTTTGTTTAATACGAAGTAGCCAACAAACTCAGGAAAATAAATAAGGAAGATTTCCTTGTTGGAGACTAAAATTACTACACCGCAAATGTTACACATATTATACACACATAAAAATCTTCCAGGTAAATGACAGGAAACAAGTATATGTACGCCAAGCCAATATAATGAGCATATAATAATATTTACCAGTTACACACATCCTGAGGTTACGATAACCACACAAAGCCACCACTTAATGCTATGCCCCAACACTCGCAGCTGAAAATGTCGTGGCTCCTCACAGGCCCGACACCACCCAAGTTACCATACACTCTTTGCACATCAATCTTTGACGAAAAAATACCCTCTTGCATAACCATCAAACATTAGTGCACGGTAACTGTTCAGCTTGGAAGAAATAGCATCACATTTTCAGCTATTAACCTCGATGAAAATGCGACAAGCTGTTGGGAGTTGCAGCACTTGGCGGGACCCACTCCCGCGTCCACACGTCACGGGCTGTGAGGAGCGCGTTCGAAGAGACCAGGATGTTCAAATGATCGCCCAAATATCCAATAGTTCATTTATCATTGAGTTGTAGCTAAGATACCAATTACGCGTGAGATCTGTCCGTAATGTGATGAGAGCCATTCTACTGAAGATAATTATGCTTGAACTGTACTCAAAATTATCACGCTAATAACATGTGAAACTTAACTCAACATGTGAATATTTTAACGCATATCCATTACTTTTGATACGATTTTCGTTTACTGCCTCAAAAGGAAAGCACATCAGACTAAGTAACAGTTGTACTCCAAAAGTCGTACAAGATCATAATTATTACAGTAAAGATTTATTTCATCAAATCGCACGGAAACGAGCTAAAGGCAGGTAGGAGCAGAACTCAAGGGAGGCAACGAGCGATCAATTGAAAATTGCAATGGAGGGCAACGAGTCTCAAATGGAATTAACATTCGTTAATTAATCCTGCTGTGATCATGCAGGGAGAGACATGTCAGAGTTACCTCGAGGAGTTCTTTGACTGTAATGCAAAAACGTAAACTAACAGCAACAAGAGAAAGTGTCACGCTTGTACATCTTGTAATTTATTCTCTGCAACTAATCACACTCAAATTTACCGTGAGATGCTTTTAAATCTCGGCTGTAAAAAACACAATCTTCCAAAGGAATCAAAGCCTTCACCAGGCTGGAAGCGACTGACACTGCTAAAAGCTGCTGAACCGCAGAAAAAATAATTGAAAATGGCGTTTTATTTACAATTCAAAAGCGTAAGTTACAATTATGAAAGCAGAATAGATGGTAAGCGACCGATTAGCTATAAAGGAGGCCAATGTAAGAATTTATTGTCCAGGCCGAATGGCGCGACACATTGGGGACAGGAGGCTGGAGCAGGAGACTTGGAAGCGGCGCCTCGCAACACGCGAGCGGCTTCACTAGTAAGGCAGAAGATGAATGATGGAATTAACCTAGCAATCGTTGCAAGCTCCGCCCGCTCCAAGCTAGCAAGCTCTCGAAGGTCCTAAAGCCCGTTAGCGCTTCAGATCTCACTTCAGAGTGTGGCCGAGCTTTAGTGATATAATTGTAAAGATAGATATGAGATTTTTACCTGGAGTGCCGTACTGCAGAGCGGCCTCAACCCAATGCTGACTCTTTATAGCTCTGAATAGCTGCAGGTCGACTGATTAGTAAGAACTGCAGGAAATTGATAAGTGTGATTCCGACTTGTGGTTTTACATCAAAGATTGAATTCACAGCAACAGTTTAGAATCATGACTATTGATTTACTTCGAGACAAATCTTTACGATCATACAACCGACGCACTAGGCTGCAAAAGAAAGAAAAAATAGCTTAAGAGACACAGCAACACTTGCTCTTCTTCCTGGTCTCCTCAGCAGGAGCCTCCGTCTTGTGCTTGCTGCGGGCGATCATGCGAGCGAGGTCGTAGAATGCCTGCGCACACACCGAACACTCATTAATGGACCCTTTTATTACACTTTATATCACCCACACATGCTCGCTAAAATGCCTAACACTGTCCGGTTGCTAACTTGCTTATACTGCAACGTCATTCTGTCAACGAACAACGTATAGGATGTTGTTCACCATCTTACAAAATGAGAGCATTCTTTAAATGTGCCTTTGCGCCATAAATTCCACGGCATATCACTCTCTTATTAACAGCGATTACAACATGAAAGTGAGGTCTATTAAAGAACTTAGCACGACGCAAAATGGTGCAATCATCCCAAGTAAAATCGAGATACGAAGCACATGTACACCCGCGTCAAGACACAAGAAGGATCAAATTAAACTAGAGCATTTCTCAATTACTACCGAAAACGAAACCGTAAATGAAAACGGTCAAGTCATTTCCTGCCTCGCGATTCAAATCAGAACTTTCGAATCACAATAAAGCAGGCTCTCGAGTCATGAGGATCTTTTGCACCCCGACTTCATTTGGCTCGTTGCACGTCACTCGAGAGTGCCATCCATTCCCAACTATCGCTGCTATTTATAAAAAAAATTATCTCACTTCACGCAACTTTTAGCACTCTGTAATGACACTGCAACTGCATCCTTATCAGAATCTTCGTCTCTTCTATGATCCCTTTCTGAAGGACTTTGACCCTCTTGAGCCGACTCCTCCTTCTTAGGTTGTGAAAGAAATGGCTACGTGGTCTGACCAGTTCAATGCAGTGCTCTCGGGAATGAGCCCCGTCCACCCCCACCAAATAATAGCCTTTACTTCAACAGCAAAAGTACGGAATACAATAATAGAATAGAAGTGCCAGTTGCCTGAAGCACCTATCAGATAATTTAGAACTTCAAATAAACGAGAGGGCAAATGTGCTTCGTGGCTTCACCAACCTATTTACCAGAACTGATACTGGAGTACAGGCAAATTTTTTTTTAATTTCAACCTTGCAAAAAAGAAAAACTTGAGTAAACTAAATTTCACTGAAAGGAGAATTAGATGTTTACACTCGCATAGACCCCTACTCTACCAGCTCCCTCATGTCAAGTCAATTGCTGTGCACTGGGTCTCATAAGCGATCAATCAAGAGTGGTAAGCCTCTATAACTTCATAAGCAGAACCTCAAACTACATATTTGCTAAAATACTCAATGACTCAGTGAATTTCATTCAACGTTCACACAGAAAATATGAGATACTTTACCTTGAATTTCTCTAAAAAATAAGTATCATCTCAAAAATAAACATAAGATCAAAAATAATGAAAAATGTGTCAACAAAATAAGAGCTCTATGCCGATACTAAAATTGGCATTAAAAAAATGAAATAAACTCGTAATAAATATAAGTAAGAAAAACTTGAATGATAAAATATTAACCAGAAAATAAAATAACACATCATTCAAAATATTTAAGTAAACATTAAACGCAACATAAATATGCAAAACGTGAACACGAACCCCCAAAAATTCCATTAACTCGAGCAAATACTATGCATACATGAACATGAAAACAAATATATTACAAGAAAACAGGCAGATATTAAATATTAAAAATCAAGATCAAGTGTTAGGGTGTTAAAGAAAAACGAGATAACGCCGAAGCAAAAAGTAGCGCCTATAACAAATGTAAGTACTACAAAGAGTAGTACCAACAACAAATGTAGGTAGTACCAAGAATAGTAAGTACAACAAATGGAATTAGGGATAGCGCCAAGCAGCGAGGCAATACAACACCACCAATTCATGCAACAGCTCGACAAATGGAACGGCAACACTGCGCTCGAACAGATACACTGTGAAATATAAAGGAGATAGAAGTGCATCAAATGATCGATAAATCCAGACACGCAAAGCTACTCAACGTGCGGTGTTAGACGTGCAAGTTCAAAGCTAATTTCTAAGAGGAAACCCGGGCGAATGGCAACGATACTGCGAGACAGCTACAACTGAGTAGAGTAAAGAAATGTTAACTCCATCGGCTCCGTCCATCTCATAATCTCTAACTACACTTATAAATTACAACAGATTTAACTCTTTTCCTCTTACCGAATCATATTATGATACTTTTCATATAAACGTGTTAAAATCAAACAGTATGAGTATGAGATATGTTCCGTCAGCGGCAAGCAAACGTCTTCCTTCCGCTAGACTTTTGCTTTTGAAAAGGGAGATGAAATATTACGGATTATTTTAAATATAGATTGGAATCAATTCTTGTAAAAATATTTTTTAGATTAGGTAGCTTAATTATATTCACAAGAGAAAGGAATAACACTTAGCACTTATATCCGGATAGAAGACGAAAACAGGACGATGACATCTCGAAAGCCGCACGTCTCCCTGCTGAGTGTTGGGCGCCAGGCGCAAGCACCGCGCTCTTACGAGTCAATGTATGAACATTACTACACAACAGTAAATGACGATACGTATTTAGACTCGCAACCTTTTTGTAGCCCAGAGTTACATTACGGCAACATCCCAATGTGAACAACTCAAGTCACTCAGTACAAGACGTTTGTTTCCATAACTATCATCTGCGGTCGAGAAATTCTAGGACGGATGGTTTAGTGCGAGTTGTAGCGACAATAGGGCAGGTCCGCCAGCGAGGGCCCCAGTCCCTGACGTTGGTGGCGAGAGCGGCCATCTGAAGGAGGCCGCGATGCCAACACTCGCACCGCCACGTTCGCGGGAGCTCAATTCGTGCCCACTTTCTACTATTCTTTAGGAAGAATTTGGCTCCCAGAGAGCCATTAAAGGCCATCATGACACGAGTGCCCCACAGTACAGAGGAATTAAAGGCCATCATGACATGAATGCTCCACAGTACAGAGGAATGAGAATTTAAAACAGAAATGAGCCTTTAAATTACAAAATCAGATAATTATGCAGTGATTTGAGGAGTGACAC
>VOMN01092692.1:0-19720 GCA_014899125.1 Orchestia grillus
TCTGTGAAAACATATCGAAGACATTGCTTCCTGCTTTTTGCGCCTTCTTCGAAGACGAACGGGATCCGCTCTTAGGCATTATGAGTTATTTGTGATTGCAGACTCACTCCAAACAGAGGGCTCTCGAACCGAGCGAGACACACGGGGCAAAGAAGAGGGACGGGAGCGCGACGGGCACTAAGACACGGGTGTCAAGTCACCTCCCCTTTATAGGTTCAGCCGCCTGCTACCCTACCGCACCACCCACTAGAGCCAGGCCGCCTCCTTCTATATTGGGTGGTACTGAGAGCTTCTTGGCACGCATTCCCCAGCTCTTGATGTTGCTCATGCGCCACTGCAGCTTTTGTAAACTCGTAATCATACGTTATTATTCTTTCAATTTTACCAAGCTAATGCATTTCCACACGTGTCCCTGATACAATGAGCTTGGTGATGTCTATGCACCGGCACCATTGTAAGTTTTCTATCGAGATTCCTGATGCACGAAAAACCGAAGGAACATTTCTCGCCTTGTACTTTTAATTTTTCTGTTGGCGCATTTGTGCGGCTTACCTTGCATTCTTGGCAGGGTTCCGCTTAAGAGCAGCCCCTCTGTAGACAATCTCTGGATTCACTGTTAGCAATGCGTCACGCACTCACGCTAGATCCTGTGTTCGGTACTTTGTTTTCGATGCGTAAAGTTCATTTGGGTGATATACGTTTTCATTTTTGTCAAGCTTAATTTTTTTATTTAAGGGTTATCCCTATAAAAAAAATATACTCAGAAAGATGTCAGGGGAGGAAGGTGGGAGGGGGAATTTGAGGGTGCTTTTATATCTCATCTTACTTAAACTTTAAAACTTTTTCGTTATTGTATTTTTGACTCACCAATAACTCCAGGTATCTTTTGAGTTTGTGCCCTTCCTTCAGTCTCGCGTTACTCAATTTCCGATAACAGAGTGAGAAAATTATGCAAAAGTAAAAAGTGGACTTGCAGTAGTGACGAGTCTGGCATTGGACTTGAATTTTGAAATTTTATTGAACTCTGTCCTTTTCCCTGAACAGTTTGCTATTTGTGTTCGATTATATCGCCAAGCAGCTGACCCACAGCTTCTGTTTACAAAATTTTAATTTTTTCAACTAAGTAAACGTCAGCAATTTACTTTTGGAAACAGCAAGAACGTAATGAACACATCAGAATGCATTTTCTACATTATAATCAGTATTGTTTTGTCATAACATAACCGCAGTATCTACATTCCAAGGCAAAATGATGAACAGGAAGCGAGAAGACGGATCTCAATATGAAGCGACTCTGGGCCCTCACGCTGCAGCTACTGCATTATTGTTGTATCACTCAATTCTGTTACGAATTTACAGCCCGTAAAATATAGATTCATTCACATCATAATGATTACGCGTACGATGGAGATAACAAAATTTGTTCTTAGATTTTAAAATTAAGAATTGTCGCAAATAAATTACCGAATCCTATTACGGATAATAAATTTGCGTTGTGTTTTCACGGTTGATTTTCTCCATTGTAAAATTACTTAGATCAGAGAGTAGGCAGGAACCTTCTAATTGTTTACTTATGATTCGCTGACTTGGGCAGATAGTAAGCAAAGTGAATTCGATTCTTTACCTTAACGCATACCATTTGCGAGTGAGAAAAGGGCTTATCATCGAATTAAATTCCTGTTAAAAGAACCTTTATTAATTCCAACATGTTTTATCGTTGGGTTTTAAATGCCTTACAACTACTTGCGTTATGAGGGATGTGAGGAATACGTGGTTTAAGCTTCCTTTTCCAAGGGAGGTACTCCGTGGTTAAGTGAAATTCCTGAGCCTGCATTCGAACCCTGGTCCTCCTGACTGCGAGGCCATTACGCTAACCAGTACGCCACGGAGCCCTCAAACTTATGCAAGTAAACATATAACACTTATTAACATAACACATATTAACATATGCAAGAAAACAAGACTGAAATATCCACTCCCTTCACTGAAAAAAAGAAAGCACAATCAAGTTTTCTGCGTCTGCGTTTGGGTGTTTTTGTATTCACTGCTCCACCAGCGCAGGCCTAAGAGCAACGAAGTTTACCTCATAATTGACGCACTAATGACATTTATAGGTTCAAGAAGAAACTTTTAACCTTGTAATTATTAGATTAAGTTCATATTTTAATCATTATTTGTAAGGATCCTGCATGAGTTCTCCTCAAATAGGCAAGAATTTTTGTTGTTGATGCTGTCCATTGTGAGCTGCGCTCTATGAAATTACCATATGACCTCTTTAAATTCTTGAAACCCCGGTGTAGTTATTAATATAAACATACTTTCCGCTCACACTATTTGTATACTCAAGTTGATCGTCAACAGTGCCTCTTCTAGGTGAGCGCTGGGGGGTGGGAAACTACCTTAGAAATCAGTAATAATTTTAGCGTTTACAATCGAATTTACGTTACATGGTGTACTTCAACGCAACATGGAATTTTCTTATTTAAAATGGTTATGAACGGGCTTCCTATTCCACACTCGCAGTCTGCACCGGTCTTGCGCCCAATTGGTTCCATCGTGATACTTTGTCAAGTAGAGATAAAACGCCGTTTAAGTGTACTCATAAAATGAAAATAAATAATTGCACGACAAACTATCATGGCACGACCAATGGAGCGCAAAATCGCCCCGTTACCGTCTCTAAAGCTTCAAATGTTGGGCATAGTGTGCACCCAACATCATTCAACCATGCCGAGAGAAAAAAGAAATTTCAAATAATTTTTGCGACTGATGATCGTCATTTTTCAGATGCAAACTTAACCATTTGTTTTACAATCCGAGTCTTTAATGTATGTGTTTACACTGAATTGAAAAATTATTTCGCAGTATAAGATTGCTTATAAGTGTTCGCGCCATTGACTGTCCAAAAGTGTTCGAATTTTAACATAGGCACCGGGCTCTCGTTCCCATCTACACCTCCTGAACTTGGTTTACTGCGAGCGAATGTGTTGACTGAGATTCGGACACTAGCACATAGTGTAGTTCAATGCAGATCTGATGTTTTCACGTAGGAAATTTCTAAAAACTAAAGTTCGAAAGCTGATGAATTTTTGGGTTACAACTGCAATGTTTCTTCAGTAGACAAACTGATCAGCGCAGAAACTGATTTTAATTGAGACATTCAAAATATCAATATTGCATAAAACTCTTCATCATTTGATCCGCCAGTAGCTGCGATGTTAGGTCCGATGTGTAATTTAACTACACATACAGTACAAATCGGCTTAATTACCTATTATACGACTAATAAGTTGAATAGTTTCTTCGCTGGAAGTTGAATTGTTAGCAAAAGTCGTAGTGCTGAAAAGTGGAACAGGGCTGCGACATCACCGGTCACGTCCAGTTGCGTCAGGGGATCAGAGCTCGGCCTAAAAACTCCGTCGTTCCCTTGCAAAGTACTGTGAAATTCTGAATCGCTCGCAGAGAGGCTTAAGAAAGTACTTCCCGAAAGTGTACATTTTTTCACAACGCCATTGTAAGCCGTAAGAAACAAAGTACATCGTGGGCATTGCGCAAAATAATTGGCATCAAGCATGCAACGAATCTACAGGCTGCAAATGTAAATACTCACGAAAGATATTAATAATTATATTCTCTCTCTGAAGTGGCTGTAAAAATTAAATAGCAGAAAAAAAGCGACCTATGTCACACAAATTAGTTTCAGTCAACAAATGCATTATTGTGCTAATAATATATATGTATGAAAAAGCCAAGATTCATGGTTGGAGTGGCAGAGGGGAGAGGCAGAGTAGGGTGCTGCGCCACCCTCTCGACCTCCCGGTCTATATTTAACGAGCGCAGCTTGCCAACTAACCTCTCTCCTAACTGCCTGCCTTGCCTCCGACACCCTTCAATGAATGAGTTGTCTTTCGAAAGATAAAAAATATTTCAGAGTGAACTGATTCCCATGATGTCCTCACGGCTCATCTACGAACGATGGGTGGAATGCTCGCACTTCTACATGCAGTGGTCAGGTGTTCAGCTGGAGTAAATTTTGTAATTTTAAAATTCTGTATTGATCACTCAGACATGGGTTTCACATTAAAATCTACTCTCAAAATATAATAATATAAGATCAATTGACGAAGCGAATTATATAACATCTTCTACAGATGTATTGATACATGCCCCACAGACGAAAAAAAGTCATCTGCTGCTAATATGACATAGGACATTGGACCTCCACGAAGACGAATAATGGCTACAATTCTGGGTGGCATTGAGAGTACAAGTGTCCTAATGTACACCTAGTTGATTTTAAATCACTCTTGCATCAACTGGTCTTATCATGCGGCCACAGTACGTGTATGATCTTCTTGACCTCTTGCGTATCGTTTCATGTGGCCCCATGAATTTTTCGTAAGGCTCATGTCTGGAGACTTATCAGGCCAATCTAAATGCCTGACGTATACTAAACATCAGTCATGTCATTTAATGACACTTCTAGCCGATATACACGACAGTTGTCATCTTGAGAGATAGGTATAGCAGCATGCCTCTCTTCATTCAGATATCGTGTAAGTGGTCAAATTTGGTAATCTGGAAGCTCAATGTGGCCACGCTGGTTTAGGGTGGTGGATACCACAGCTAAATGACCCATTTCCGTGTAGTTGAAACAGCCCCAGAACATGACAGACCCATTTTCTCCTTGTATCTCCCCTCGCACCAAGGTTTTGTTGAAGGCTTACTGGGTTTTTCGATAAACACGACGGCAGACATCATTTGTATAGAGACAGAATCATGATTCATCTGACCACATGACACTTTTGCACTCATGTACAGTCTCATGTACGTAAGCTTTGGCCCAGTTTAAATGAGTGGTCGTACGGGCAAGAGCTTATATCGGTCGTTTACGAGCCACTCTGTTCTATATACTCATTGCATGGGGCCATCATCAAGAGTGTTCAGAAACATCAAGAGAAGGGCCATCATTGACGGATGCGTATAGTTTTATAAAAACTGTATCTCTGCTGAAGCTTAAATATTATGTCACTAAATTATTTAGATGATTTTTTGGATATTAATTACATATAATGAAATTGTAGCGTTTATGTAAATGTTTCGAATTCGAACCCTTTAGAACCCAGCATTTAAAATTTTAACCCATCACAACGCAAGGTATTTTGAATAATCTACGAAATTATTCTTGGGCACTCATGGTAGAAGGACATTAACATTTAAACAAACTGTACAATGTATGGTACATCGAACAGTTAAGGGTAAATTGATACTGTACAATTCTTACGACCTTATGATGGAAAAAAAGCTACCAAGAGTTCCATGGTCAACCGCGAAGCAGGTAAGTGCTCCCACTTGCGTATCCGACCTCCTAGGCATATTTTCTTGAGCGTTTCATCCCATAGCTGCTGACTTTCTGGCCCATTTACATTTACTCCAGCTCATAGGTGTTACACAGAATAAAATTTTAGATTCCTATTTTATCAGCCGATGAAGTAACTGATATACAGGGACTGTATTATATAATCATATTTTAGATAAAACTAAAATTAAACAACTATAAAACTCAGAGAACTAACAATTTTACTCTTCATCCCATAAATAAGTTATTTTCGACTCGGGTGTCAGCTGAGTTATAATCTCATTTGTTGTACCTACAATTAATCAAGTTAATTTCATCGCTTATAGATATGCACAGTAGAAGGCCTTGATTCCTGGACAAGAAATGCTAGTCACAAGTCAATTAGAAATTAGGCGCGATTTCTGATTGGTGTGAATTTCGCGAACCATAATAGTAACGCGTAAATTACCATCTACCTAAAGTGATGAGGTATTTTTAATTAAAACTTTCGCATATTAACGACTCATGAATTACGGCGTTCTACCGGACGTTACATTCTAACGATTAAAGATGGATGACGAATACTGCCGTCTCTCTATCCGGGAAAATTTACTTCACTTGTGTCTCTGTTAGTTGCTCTGAACGCCTATTAATTCAGATGTTATTTTCATAGCGTATCCATAATCACGCATCTAGAGCTAACAATATATTTATATACATATAAAGATACTCCTAAATAATACATTAACGCAAAGATACTCCATTCTAGCGCGCTAGAACGAAAGTGAACTATTAATGTTATTGATGAGGTCATGAATGAAGTTGAATGAAATTTTCTGGTGAGAGAAATAGGAGTGTGGAAAAAATGTTGTTCAGTATCTTGCACTGAAGTCTGAGTGAGAGAGTTAGTTACTCATGGGTTATTGCATCGTGGTTCTCTTCCGTACAAAGCATACAGGAAAGTGGTTGTTTTTTTATTCTTAAAATAAAGTCAATGAGCATGGTATATCGTGATTTTATGTGTTTCGCATAATAACGCTGCACTGACAGTGAAAGTCGACCCTTCCGTTTTCCTCTCCTACTTGCATTGTGTCTCTCTTCCTTTTCGTTCTGTCATTCGTCATGCTCTCATCGCTGACGTTGAGCTAGTCGACAAAAATGAAGTTTCCAGGCAGGCATTACAATTCTTACGAGAGCTTCTTTCTATTACTGCCCAGGGTAGTTGTGGTGGTGGTGGTGCACGTGATGGTGATCATTTGAGTGAGACTCGTCGCGTTGCGCACTGACTGCTGGCGACGTTCGATCGGCCACCGCTGCAGTACGAGCCTTGTTCCGGACACCGTCGCTGCATTGGTCGGGAACTCCGGTCTCATAGTCATATAACTTCAGATAAAGAAAATTATGAATAATATCGTCTAATAAGTTACCTTAGTGAAACTGTATATTAGTGACTGTACTTGGCAGTCATTTTTTTGACGAGAAAACTTGGTGTTCAGCTCTAAATCGATGGGAAGGCAGGGTTGGTGCAACGCGGTGTGTGTTCGACAGTGCGGTGCTTTTCTTTCTTCTCTCAAATATTCATAACTCAAGTGAACCTTTATTTTCAGACTAATTGTACTGCTAGAACTACAAAGCGAAAGAAAATCTGTAGTATGGATAAAAAATACGAGTATTTGAGATCACTTTAGGACATCTTCTTAAAGCAAACGAACGCGTCAGTGGGCATTGCAATAAACTAAGCAACATGTTTCTAGTGTTGTATAGTATAGCTGGCTGAACAAAGCTATATAATACTCATGATATCTTAGTTGATGCAGCAGTCCCTTAGCAGCTCTAACGAGTGTTTTTTACAGCTGCGATACGTTGACAATAATCTACAGTACTCACAGAGGAGGTGGCTCTCATGTGCTGCCGCGAGCTGGAATTCTCAAAATTCATGGACGTCAAAAGTTGAGCATTCAATCGATTACCGCTGGATAAAAATTTCACCTGAAATTGCTGTGCATATTTGTGTTGCTATAGTTGAGCTCTGCTATACTTGATCTTATTTAAATTTTAGCATATACTCGTTAACACTGATACCCTCGGATAAAATACGGTCTTTCCGTGTGCTTATGTACGTGATTTATGTGCAAGTACGTGACGGTATTACATAATTATTATTTTAATGAACAAAAAGATGGTTTTGACAAATAACACAATATACTATTTGGTTAGTATTGCGTTCACGTGAGGTAGGGTTGTAGCAGATTGGAATGTAACAGAATGCGAACTTTCATCGAAGTTTTTTTTTTCATTTCATCTTTCATTACATCGTTACATCTGTACATCTTCTGAGTCTTTTTATTCTTCCTGAAATAAATTACAAACGTTTACCTAAAGTTAATCATTGTACAGATATTTACAAAATGTTTCTTGTGAAGTGGTAATTAATAAAGGTACATTGCATATTATTATAAATAACTTATACAAAATAAATTTATACATTGTATACGATACCACAGAGTAACGTTTATGCCATTTTGAGATTATGATGAAAGTAGGCAAGAGTGTATCACGTTTTATCTTTCACAATGCACTGATTTAATATTAGTATTTTGAATCCTGAAGGAAAATGTGGTCCATTTTATGTACGAACTAAATTCAGTTTTCAGTCAATGAGAAGTGTATACTTTTCATGATTATTAATGCCTCCATGTTATGATGACGTTTCTGAAGTAATAATGCTGACGTAATATTTACTGAAAAGAAAAGCAAATTGACTGCAAGCTTCTTTTTTTATTGGAATCCACTTCACTGTACAAAAATTCATGTTCCTCGATGTTTACCGTTTCTAGTCGGAATATTATTGCAGGCTTTGAGTTGAGGCATTCCTTGAACTGAATGCCTCAAACTCTAAAATAGGCTTTGGTGCGATGTTGTCCATTAGGTCCGACCAACTGGAAATTTTACCAATAAGACCTTAAAAACTATTTACCATTTCGACCGTGCCGTCTTTGATGGTATATGCATGAATTATTTTCGCTTATTTTTACTTCTGAATACTGAACGCCAGTTTTTAAAGCCCATAAATACCTTTCATTGCAGGTGAAGGTCAAATCATTTGCCTAATAACGAGAGTAAAAATTATTCAAGACATTTCGAGTACCAGAGAGTGACAGCAGTTATTTAAACGGCAACTGAAGATTTCATTTAATTCCGCAATCATAAGAAGCATTTCAAGTAATTTACGATAGTTTACCGACTCCATTCAGAAGACCGTTCGTGCCAAAAGAGAAGAATTTAAACTCCATAATAGGGACTGGAGCTCAGTTTTACATCGAGGACCACAACTCCTGGGACATCGGTGCCGCTCTCCAGCGGCAGGAATTAGGCACCTGGTGTAGCGTTGCACTGGGGGGCTGAGGTGGCGTTCAGAGTGGCTGAGGTGGCATACAAGGTTGCTGAGGTGGCGTCCAGTGTGGCTGATCTTGCCAGCGTCAGTGTGGCGGCTTCATACGCAATATGCGCATTACGAATACTTCGAAATATTTGCTACCAGCCTTAAGTAGATTACTACGACCTTTCTGACAGCACTCCTCCCAAGTAAGGAACATTATTATATATTATATATTTTAATTGTGTGATAAAGTACTCCACTGTTCTAATATAAGCTGAATTCTATATTCTACTAGACTACTCGTGACCCGTTGGGTCATATCAAATTTATCAAAATCAGCTTCGGTGATTGATTTTGTTTAAAGTTGCGATGATTTTTCAGCAGCCAACCATCCCGCGAACAAACTTCTTGATTTCTATTGAAGATTGTGATTTCATTATAATTGTTTCATGGAGTTGTCCCACCATCCGTTTGATTGAGACACAATATAGATATAAACTTAGATTCGCTCTCCAATAGGTGATCAGTTTCAATTTGATTGACTCTGTGGAGTTTCGATTTTAAATTTCACTTGCTTTGAACTACTACGTCTGCCTCTAACTTTCAAACCCTTCAGTTCCATTAGATTTTTAGCAACTAATTCGTGTTTAGTTGTAGAAGCTTTTTTTTCTAATGGCCTCTATCTCTTCATTCTAAATTATGAACCTTTAGTAATTTTTCAACTTCCATCACACCATATATATTTGCAAGCTGTGTTCAGTTATGTAAACAATTCATTTTGTTTTTCGATTTTTACCCTCATGATCCTCTTACTGTTGACTTATAATTGCGAATTTCTACCGTAATGCCGACTTGCAATTTCAAATAACTTTGAGATTTTGTTCCCTCTTCATTATTCTTTGTTTTAGATTATTACAGTTTGGTTTAGCTTTCATCTCCCACCCATTCTCAAACTGATGTGATAAATTCTCCACACGTTGCCAAAATTTAATTCGTCTCATACGCTTGCTCATATCACATTCTTCGTCTCGATAAGTGATCCGGGAAAATTCATTTGTTTTGATGCGACCCTAAAGTCAGTTTGCGCAGGACTTGTTTACTTCATTAATTCATCCTTCATTTGCATAAAGTAATTTCACTCAAGATAGATTTGTTGTCAATGAAATCTTTGTTTAATTTTTACATTTGTTCATCTAGCGGCTCCTGGCCTAATTTTTTGCCCGCAGGTTTCCTGCACTACATTTCCCTCACCCAAATCA
Source organism: Orchestia grillus (assembly GCA_014899125.1). Lineage (NCBI taxonomy): Eukaryota > Metazoa > Arthropoda > Malacostraca > Amphipoda > Talitridae > Orchestia > Orchestia grillus. Next base: position 9,977 of record VOMN01092692.1, read on the forward strand.
TAATAAAACTAAGTTTTTTCAGCTAGTTTTAGAAGTGACCTCACGCATTTCTGTCCAGGATGGCCCTTGCAAAACGTCAACAAATCACGAACACTCTTTTTGTAGCGACGGTTTCAATTAACCGACCCCTTGAATTTCCTTCTCTCTTTCTAATCACTAAGCTCCCTAATCACTGCGCTCTCTAATCACTCAATGTTTCTGACTACATTTCCTCGATTTCAGATGGCTGATCCTAGCGACACCGCGGCGTTGTGCAACGACGCTCGAGGTGGTGCGTTCGACCAGGGCCAGCCAGCAGACCTGGACGTCGAAGCCGGGGCTGTCATAGGGGAGGAACCGACGAGTCTGGGGGACGACCCCAACACCGAAAAAACCGCTGACGGGGAGCCGAAAGAGGAAGGAGAAGAGGGGGAAGCGGTTGACGGCGAATCCGCACAGAACAAGACCGAATTCAAAGTTCCATTTGTGTATCTTATCGTAAGTGGACGTAGTCAAATGCACCTGGTCACCATATCTTATCTTTCACTGATTTTTCCGTACTCCCAAGTTGAAGGAAACTAACTGAGGAAATATAATCATGTACGAATTTGATTGAAAAATATGATTTCCCTACTATGATGATTACATTGTTTATTAATTATCTTTGTGACCGTATCAGCCAAGTGGCTCAGTAACAATTGAATTAAAATTCATTCAATTTTGTGTTTTTCCGTAAATAAACTTCGAGGAGACTTAGTTAAACTTGCTTGATGTTAATAAAAATGACAGTCCCCCCTGCAGGGGAATGATCTCGTTTAAAACAGAAGCGTATCTCACCTATACAAGGAGACGCTTCTCGACGTTAGGTCACCATTCATCACGCGTCTACCTGCTCGTTTGTACTGCCATGCAGCCACTGATACTTAACATCGACACAGCATACTGACGAAACTGTTCTGCGCAGGTGGAGCCCGGCTGCACGCCGCTGTCGTGCTACTCGGCCATCCTGACCTTCATCGTGATGAGCTGCGGTGTTTTCTGGCTGCTGCTCATCTCTCCGCCCCTCAACGCCAAGCCGTACGAGACGCGTATGCCGTGGCTGGATGGCCTGAAAGCCAATTCCTCGGAGTCTCCGGATCCTACTTTAGGGGACCCGTTGGTCTCAGGCTCAGAAGCCAGCAACCTCGAAGTGGCGAGCTTGCTCGATGCAGAGCCCGACGTTGCCTTGATCAATGCGGAAGACACGATGGATGCTGACAGCGCCTTGTCCGGTGATGGGGTCGTTGGTTCAGACGTCGTGTCTGCTTTTTTGCCTCGCTCGGTGGCCGAAGAAATCAACCAAACTTAGTGAGCGGAGTTTCGCCTTACTCTTCCCTCCATTTTGTCCTGCATCTCAACGTATGGAGTATATGACCTTCAACACACTGAGGACATGTCGATTCCCTTGGAATCGCGTGTGAAATCGGGCGCTAATAATGCATTGAGGAAATAGCGTAGCTTAAGCGAAATGTAAAGATGGTTATTCTTATCATCATATTCAATTTTTTATTCATTTTCTCATCCTCCGTGCTTGAGCTCACACACTTATGTAGCATTATCTTCATATGCCTTTTGGTGCAACCATCTCGATCCATCATCTGTTTTTACGACGGTTAAAATGTCACCCTGTTTGCCTTTTAATTTTTTCGAGATTAGTGTTTCCACAAAAATTTTCAGGTATTACTCAGCCCTAGGAAAATATTTATCTTCACTGTTGGCTTATGGATTAGATATGTAATACTTAATCTGTAGTCCAAGTCAAAATAACACCCTTCTTTTTTTCATTTTTGCTTTGTCTCTCATTGACGATGTTCGTTTCATTGACTTTACCTTTGATTTGCTGATTTTTTATACCATAAGTACGAGAAGTTTGCCCCTTGTCTCTGCATCATCTCTCCTAATGAAATAAATAGGAATTTCTTTCTAAAAACGTATGTTAATCTAGATTCCTCTGCCTTTGTCAACTTCCATTCTTCACAATAGCACCGAAGGTTTTCATTATGCATATATAGCGCACTCATCTATTACTGCTTCATAGGCTGCTTTTTCAATTAATAAAACCCGTTAGAAAACAAATTGACTGAGAATGTCTTCAAATAATAGGAAAATTTCCTTCATGTAGAAATCCTTAGCGCATATCGATCTTCAGTTTTCAGACCATATTTCTGAATGCAACAGCTGAAGGCCGCGTCTCTTCTGCTGCACCAACCCGTCCTGTAACAAATTTTCAACTAGATTGGTATTAACTTCTTTAGAGAATGCAACACTAATGAATAGAACGTTAATGAATGTCGTGCTACAACGCAACACTGAGACCGAGTAAATTTAAGCAGACAAATAATTGGTTGTATTACTAGACGTTTGTTGTCCTAATTGGAAGAGAATGCGTGTTCTAGTCCGTTGTCCTTCTGAAGTCATTTTTGCTTTTTTCCATGAGCTCACTTGTCCAAAGTTAATTATGAACTCAGAAGCTGTGGTTAAGATGAATAACGAAATCCTAAAATCTCAACGCTGAACAAAATTATATGAGAAATTGCTGAATTTAGGAAATGACCCATGGGTATCTTAGGAAATCGTAGCTGCAGCCACGATTTGAACTTGTACCTCCTGCTGACAGATTGGCTGAGCCTCGGTGGCAATATCATGGCTATGAAAGCCGCTGTGTAGTGCTCTGCTGTGACTGATGCAAGTTTCCACCTGAAGTTACAAGCTTAATTAACAATCGACACGATCGCGAAATATATTGGTGAAAGTATGATGACTGGCACAAATCGTGTGAAAAATTCATCGGCGATACGAGTATAGCGTGCATTAAATTATCGTCGAAAGACATTCACATGATCTCGAACCCCTTTGTGAAAGAGAGAGGAAGGAAGATAGAGATTATCTGTGTTGGAAAATAGTTTTAAAACTCAACATTTACACTACAGTGCAAATTTCAGGATCAGAATTCTGCTCAAAATGATTATAAATAGATTTAATATTGTTTGTACATTAAGAGCTTAAGAACTATAAATTTCGTTTTTGTCAGCGAACGAATTGTACAATTTAGCTTATGTTGAATAAAAAATTCGAATTCAAACACGGACCTCTAGCCGAGAACAAAAGTTCAAAGACAACATAGTTAGAGCCCGTCAACACCCATCAGTTGACTGCTCCATTATTGAAGTACATTTCCTTCACTTCAAATTCAACATTTCGTCTAATTTACAAATGCGCTGTTGCTAAGCTTGGTAATTATGATTTTTATGATTCGTACTAGTAATTTTTATAGTTATTTATTATATAATATTTAAATCCTTGAGGCTGTCATAAATATTAATCATGTTCCTGATGGCGTCATCGCCTCTTTGTTAACTACCAATTGGAAAATCTCTACGATATATTAATGGTGCTGCCTTGAACTCCATTATGTTTAATTGAACAGTGCTGTTCTTGATCACGATAAAAATCTAATTTCAGAGATTAAAGAACGCGTAAGACGTTTGCCATAGTTCAGGATTAAGCTCACTAATTAGAAAAGGTAATGTAAAATACAAAATTTGCTGATTCGGTAATGACTTTTGGCATCATTAAACTTAAATTTCTTCACAGCTTGAGGTGGTGTTGTGTTCTGAGAATCTGAGTCTCGCATAAAAGTACTTTGGTGAATTGCATGACAAGCTCACAAATTACACTTGAGTTCCAAGCTTCATTTTCTAGTACAAAATGCTCTCAGTCTCTCAGCACCATCTGATGAGCATCTCTTTACTGACCAGGTCTTGCAGAGTTTTGAACGAGAAGGTATGATATGAAAGTTTTCCTTGGAAAATTGCCAGAACGAAATTCTACTAAATTGATCGAGATTGCCGCTAGACTTCGCAAGGAAAAAGTTCATGACGTTTTAGGTCACTACTCCCAAAATGGCTTCTGCGAATCGTAGATCCTAAAATGCTGCTGATGTACCACATTAAAGTACCAGCATAGCTACTTTTAAGAAAGGGAACACGTTATTGATATTAATTGAGATTTGTTACGATGAGTGTTTCATCTCTTAGCAGTAATACTCGTTTTGTACCAGAATATTATTGTTATCGAACTAAGTATTTCTAAGATGTTGACATTTTCTCGATGTTGTTTTCTCCTTAGTAAGATGTCAAAAATGAGCTCATGTTTAAAGTCATATGTATCAGAGTATCAGTCTGTATTTATATTCTTCATTCTTAAAAGAACATCGTTAGAGCAGCTTGAGAAATAATAAAAAGTACAAAATTGGCTTGCACCCTTTAAAATTATTGAAATTTATTAATTTCGAAACGAAAGAGTTTCTTACTTATAATTCCAATTGTGATACAAATAACCTTGTAATTGTTTTCTGACAATGCATGGTAATCTCACATTCTCCGAATTAATTTTCATGTGGTTAGATTCAATTTACATATGTTTATCATTTTTAGGTGAAAGGTATTCGGCACGAATTGTGTTGCCATGGCTCATCTTTTAACAAAAATTCAGACTGAGCAAGAGGGTTCCAGACTCTACAGCGGAGGTCTTTGTCCATAACCTAGAAGCAATTACTAAATCACTAGAACTAGGGCAATCACCAGAACCAACCAGGGCAATCACCAGAACCAACCAGGGCAATCACCAGAACCAGGGCAATCACCAAAACCAGGGCAATCGCCAGAACCAGGGCAATCGCCAGAACCCGAATCACCAGAACCAGGGCAATATTTTGAGCGCGCTCTCACGATCAGGCACTGGCCTGTGAGTTGTTCGATGGCAGATGATCCAGAAATCTGTATGCATTTCCCCCGCCACGTATAGGCTTTTTTGTAAAAGAATGTTGGCGAAAAACTTAATGAAGGAACATATAATTCACTCGAATTTGACCGAGTTTTCGTGCTCAATCACGCACAAAAATCATTTTTGTGTGCTCAGCAATATTTGTCACAAACCATGAGGACAAAAATGCATTTCCTCAATTAAAGCTCAATGTTAAATAAAAAAATTTATCCGGTATTATCAAGCAGCCAAATACTGACTCGCTAACTTAAAATCCTAGTTTATATTTTTCACCACCTAAAGAAAACTGAGTGATAGGACAAACTGCACGGATGAAATATGACATTTCTAACGAAGGTGTGAAAGTTTATTTATGAGTTGTGTTGCTAAGTATTTTCCAGCATAATGTCGACATTTGTCTCAAACGCTGCATCATTTGTTATTGGTACTCAACATTTTTAAATTTATGAAAGGATAAATTATTTTCAAAAACTTAAAAATCAGAAGAAGCAAGACGTGGCTAGCGAGCCTCACTCATTATGTACCTAACTCTATTTTTTTTTTAAACAATGATGCTACTAGCCCAGCATCGATGCAAATTAAACGTATTCTAACTGGAAACAATCATTACCAATTACATGTTAAAGGTTTACAAGCTAGATTTCAGCATTCTCGTTAACCGCATGATGAAATTGTTTGTGCTCTAAAGAAGTCACTTTAAATAAGCCAGTTACGATGATATTCGCTATAGTAATACTGGTTCTTGCAGACAAAAATCCGAGTGTTCTCTTTATATCTATTTATGCTTTCTTCAAAATTGCTTCTAAGCTTTCAGAATTCATAAATTCTGTAAGAAACAACTATGTGTTTTATTACTTCACCATTTTTACGAATAGATGCAATTTGAATTTTCCAGAAAAAAATATTTGCAAATTCATCTTTGCATATGTTCCTAAAAAACGTATTCCACTATATAATAATAAACCAGAGCTGCTTCCTTGGTCATTTGGTAGGTTGGTCCATCCGTCTCTCTGCCACACTCTCGTGGATTAGATATGAGAAAATTCCCAGGTTCGTATTCCTAAACTAATATCGAGACTGTCAGAGAGGTAGCCAATATCCCTGATACTGAAAATAACACTATTTCATGTTAGAGTTACCGTAAATAAGAGGGCATCTTAAGAACTTTGCATCATTTGGCGGACTGCGTCTACTAGTTATTATAATAGAAAAGATTAACTAACGGTTAGGCAGAAGATGGCTTAAAGGACAGCAATAAGCAAGCTATAGAATAAAATGCGAACATTTACGGAAATCTTTGGAAAGTAAGCAAAAGCTAAAAGCTTCGTGAAACTTAGGCGGCTTTTATGAAACATAAAAAGATCGTATTGCTAAAGCGTTTGCGTTTTTGGGCCGACGCGCGACGACTCTTGAAAGTTAATAAAGTTTTTATATACATATATTTAACAATATTAACGATATCTAAAGCAATTACAGAGACAATTTAAAGTCTATTTCTAATTCTTGCCTTGATTTTGGGGGCAACACGTGAATGAAAAAGCGACGTCTAGCATCAAGAATATCAGTTACTGACATCTGACATCAAGAATGTCAGATGCAAGAACTTACATCTGAACAAAACTTTACAGAACCGCTAAAAACTGGAAAAGTGGAGCTCATCGTTACAAGGTCGGCACATGTCTCCATCCTCTTGTCTAAAAACTCAAAACCAATGAATGACATGCATAGTTCTTCGTCACCGTAAGTCGAATAATAGCTACTGCTCCATTGCCATGTGTTCTGGTACGTGCATAGATTTTATTAGGTTTTAAATATAATTTTAGATAACTATAATATATTGACTTTTACAATACAGTAATTTAATTCACCTGGTTTTAGATCCTGGTAAAACGATTTTTGCTTCATACTCTTATGAATTGATGAATTACTTTTTTAGCTCATACGCACATCTATTTTGAGCTTCGAAAATTCGAGGATTGTCCTCCCGTGGGTTCCATGGTGTAGTGGTTAGCGTGATAGCCTCACAGCCAAAAGGACCAGGGTTCGAGCCTCGGTTCAGGTGGGGCTTTTCACGTGACCACGGAGTACTTCCCTTGGAAAAGGAAGTTTAAACCACCACACATTCCTCACATCCCTCACCACACCAGTAGTTGTAATGCATTGAAAACCCAACGTTGAAACGTGTTGGAATTAATAAAGGTTCTCATGGAATTGGTCTAACAGCTTATCATATTTATTAACTTGTCACCCGTTTCACTCGAAAAACCCAACTATTTATTTCCTATGTCATTGAAAGAAGACTTACTGCCCCAACATGTTCGTTATCATTCCACGGCCGTCCTCCATTCCAGAAAGGTTAGCAGTTAACCATGGATACTTTTTCTGAATCTGGCCTGGTTTCCGAGAGTCGTCTCAAATTGGGGTATTTCTGTTAAAAATACTCGAACTGTTGGTTTAACCAAGTTTTTCTTCGCTTTCGAAGAGCTTAGGCATTTTTTTTCGAACGCTCTGTTCATTAGCATAAACGAATTATCCCATTAGCGTAAGTATGAGCCGATTTGATTTCAGCCAGTATGATTATAATTTCCAAATATTTCAAATCAAGTATCCATCAGCTTTAGCATTGACTTTCATCATTACTAATTTAAACTCCTTTTTTCATGTAGATTCATATTGTAGCATTTTCACGCTATGTATCCCATTTGAGTCGCTAACAAATGACAACACGGACTTCACGCCCTGCGTACATTCGTGCCTTTTCCTCGATCTTCGACTTTACGAATTAATCAAGCATTTGAAAATAAAAGCGCTGTGGCTCCGTGTGCGTAATCGCGCTGCAGGTCAGACTGCCTCATTACGGCCCCTAATGGTCGCATGCTGAATGCAAATCTGTCTCGTTTCCATGGGACTTTACCTCTCCATCGAGGCGCGCAGGACAGTAATTACCAACCGTCCCTCAGAACCCACAAGAGTCCCACTCTATCAGCTGACGGAGTTTAACCCTCTGCGTTCCTCATTATTATGAAATGCGTCAGACGCTCTTGTTATTACCGAGTGGAGTGTGTGCGCCGCATTTCAAGGTACTTATTGCGTCTTGCCCTTGAATGATATTTACGACGACTGTAATTGCAAAGGCCCTTGCATCACTCCTTTGTGAAGTGACATGCTTTTGCACTATTTTCTCGCATGCTGCAGTCTATTCCTCACTCAATGTCAGCTTATGCGTACTTCCGTCTTTCTTAATTTTAATTGAACTTTCTTGAAATTTACGAAAAGTTTTTACTTTTCCATTCATGCAAAACTGTTACTGATACGTGTTAGTCAATGACGAAAGAAAATTTTCTAACAGGAACGACTTCAAGTCATTTGAATACATTCATGGTTTATTTATACAATAAAGCAACAAAATGCCCAATTAAATGAGATTTATTTTAATTTAACGTTAATTTTCTTGAAAACTGCGTCTGTACCCCACATTTTTTGTTGATAGTGATGACCGTTAAATTATCAACGTATATGATAACCTACAATAGGAAACGAGAAATTATTTTGCCTTTATATTAAACCGTAACATTTTATAGGTAAAATGTACGACGGCTCTTACTACTCTGTGCATAAATAATGCACACTTCCAGTGAGCTATTTTGGGCATGAAGTAAATGAAATATTGGGAGCAATAGCCGTAGATTTACTACCGCGATAGGCAATCATTTATTCATTTTCATAGGGATCTTCCGCCTCTCAAGCCGATGTACATCAAGCGATGCATTCCTGTAATGCATTCCTGCTTGTGAGTAAAATTGATCATGGTATTTGATTTTTATCAACATTTATCACGCTTGTTCAATAAAAGTAATTTAATTCTATCAACATTTATGACGCCTGTTCAATAAAAGTAATTTAAAGTTTTTCTGAGCATGACATTCTTTATCCGAGTCAAAGTATTAGAAAAATGAGAAGAAACACAGAAACAATTAAAGTGATACGAAAATTATTTTAGATAATCGCTTTTCCTAAGAAATTATGTCAAAGAGAAATTAAATTATTTTCTTATAGAAATATTGACGAGATTTTAAAGACTTTGACATGCTCTTTACGATATTTGTAGTTAATTTAAAGTTAATTCAAATTTTATGCTTGAATCTTGATTATCTGATTGAACACATGAATTCTAAGTAACTTATTCATAGACACTTCTTTTTCTCATTAGCATTTTTTCTAATTCACTCTCATGTTTTTAGTTTACAGTTTTGCTCTTGTCGCCTCCCGCACTACTTGTTCTGGAATTTTCGTTAAAATTTTCGGTCCGGAATTAGTTGCCAGGTGGGAGTTATCATGTGAACTGACAATGAAAAATAGTTAATTCGGACAGAAATCACCCTGCTAAAAATAACAGGCGTAAGTTTCATCAAATCTGTATTATGTTCTGGTCAATGCTGATAAATGATCCAAACCGAACCTTATCCATTCGATCGAATTTTCAAAATGATGAGGAGTTACGTTGTACAAAAATCAATGTAGCAGAGTATTTAAAGCACGAATTAATTAAGCAATCCACATGTAAGAAATAAATCTCACGAAGTATTGAACCAACAGGTAAACTAAAAATAATATACTCATCACACGACTATGAAAATCCATGAATCAAAACATTTGAAGCATAACTTTGTGAAGCAATACACATTCATGAAGTAAATCTAAACCATGAGGTAGACTCAACATAACGTGTTCATTGTACGCCTCTCCAGCCGCGTGAGAGACGCTCAGGACGATAAGCTACAATTCTCGTACTCCTCGTCAGCATTGATCCCTCCGTTCCTTGGTAACGTTCCCTTGTGCTTGAGATGTGGCGTGTTGCGGTGTGTCGGGTGTGGCATGTTGAGGGTGGCGTGTTGATGTGGAGTGTTGAGTGTAGCGTGTTGCAGTGTGTTGGGTGGGGCA
>VOMN01092695.1:0-30619 GCA_014899125.1 Orchestia grillus
TGAAATTTACTGTGACGTAGACACATTGCCAGCTGCAAGCCGATGATAACGGAATAACCAAACTTGTAACTTGGTACACTGCACTACTCCTGGTGATCGATCGGGTGTGAATGCTGGCATTGAAAAAGTCGATTCTTTTCAAAAACAGTTCCGCTTCCCAAAAGTTGCATTGAAGTTAGATTCTCGACTACATCCCAGTGAACGTAGAACTCGTTACTGAATCATCGTCATCCACTTTTCTAAATGAATTTGATTATAAAAGCCCATCTTTCATTGAGAGGTATTTCTTAAGCTTCTTAATAGACATAATGTATTTCTTTCCACCAAGCAGGTTTTATTACTGATGCCTTCATATTCTTGCTCTATTCACTATTGTGCGCAGCTTTGAGAAGAGCCTTGAAACAAGTGCTCACTGATTTTAAGTAGCACTCAACATCGCGTAACTACAGCGTTAATACCACATGGTGCGATAATTACAGCCGTACAGTGAAGGAGGAAACATTGCGAGCAGCTTTCAATGCCGAACACAAAATTTAGCTCTGGTAAACTCCATTCACCTTTAGTGCAAATGATGGAATTTAGAGCCGGCCGAGTCATGGCACTAACGAGCTCTTTTCAAGGAAAAATTGGCCGTTTGACTTGGCACATGAAGCGGTCCCTTTTATAGGTGATACGATTATGGTACACTACGCAGAACCCCTAATAATACTTTGTCATAACTTAAAAGAATCACTGAACATTATGGAAGACTAAGGCAAACGATCTTAAAACATAACATGGAATATACACATGTGCAATTCTGCCTTAACCATGACAATAATGCGAGTCTACACGGAAATAATTTCACGGATAGAAGTGGGAACGGGTCTACTCATACCTAGACGTGACGCAGATGCAAAGAAGTCATTTTTATCTGTGCTTTTCTGTTAGTTTTTGAACTTTCCCTGCCTCGATAGCACCTGACTGCAGGAGGCGGTACTGCGCAGTAAATGACATCAGCGTTGAACGCAAAGCCTGCTACCACAGCACCTGAATTTAATAGGCATTACTGCACGGCCAACATAATGGCCGGCACAGAGGCCACTGGAACAGGTGTGTGGTCGCAATGAAAGTTGCTGAGTCACTCCGTGTCGCATACCACTCACTATATCAACGAAATAAGTCTGCACGCACGTCATGTCGCTTATTTACGGTACGTTGTCATCCGGTGAACAGTGCTTGAAAAGCTTTACAAGGAAAAAAAACACAGTGTAATTGAGTGGAACCAAAATGGCACAGGGATTTATTTTACACAAATAAATAAAAAGGAACAAATGGGTGTATAAAAAGAAAAACATTCAAGCAAAAAAAAAAAAATTTAAGACGTTTCCAGCAACAAGACGTGCAACAAGACCCCCCCGGAGGGTCATTTTACCCCATGCAAAATGGCACCATCGCAGGAAACGTGGTAAAGAAGCGTGTATTTGATCCCAGAATTTTAATACAACTTTACGATTATCTAAAAGTACGACTGAGAAAGAAAAAAGTATGAATGAATAAAATTAAACTGACTGGGATGGCCTGGTCAAGCCCACAGGTTAATAAAGTTTAACAAAAATAATTAAGTATTGGCCATGCAAAATTATTTATTTATATTGCCTCGAGTAATATATAAGCAAGACAGATGAAATCGTGTTGGCTAATCATACCGTGAAGAGATATATTTTATTATTAACATATATCATCATTGAGAATAGTCCAAGAAAGTCAAAGTCATGCATAGGCATAAGACTAATACCGACCCCATTTCACTATCACCACATGCATTGGACGGGTAAGACTGAACTGTTATAATTCGTAGGAAAACACAGATGCATTCGCTTCAACACTGGGCTTGCCGGCTCTCGCATGTGCAAATGCGAGTGGAGAGGGACGTCATGTATAGTATTAGTTTGAGAACTTTACTTAATTAACGCAAGAATTAAAATCAAACTCATTGGTAAGTCCAAACCCGACATCCCCTGCTTGTTGCTGGAATTTTCGACCTATTCAAAAATATGAAGTAACTGAAATGTTATTATGAGGATAGGACGCATTGATGAACAATTCCTTGAGGTTGTAACTGACAAGGCAACCAAGCAAGATCGGATTTTTTTTTGACAAATTCAAGTTTTCTCACAGGCAATATTGAGTCCACGAAAATTTCCCACCCGGTCTGACAAAACTATCAAGTCTAAAACCTAAATTCTTTCATGTAGTTGGCCTCGTACAAATATTAGTTGAGCTTTGAGTTTCCTTTCATTTAAAGCAAAAATCAATGAAGAGACACAAATACTCTCATAATACAACTCTTTTTCCCTCGGTGCTTGCAAATACAATTCACTAATTTGTACCGAGTTCCAACGCACAGTTACTGGACGAGCTTGTATCACTTGATTTTTTACAATAATTCGTGTATTTCAGATCAAGGCGTTACTTCCAAATCTACTGATCAAAATAGGTCAAAGAACTATACCCGCAATACCAACAGTAGGGTTCTCAGCGTGCCGCGTAATGAGTTAGGAGAATATTAAGTAAAATAAAACTCGGTGAGCATAAATAATGTAGAAGAGCAACATTGTAATGTCAAATAAATAGCGGAGTCTAAATTGGCGAGTCCAGTGTCACACTTAAAAAGAATAATACATTGACGCTTCTAAGGAATGATCGGGTTAGAAATGAAATTTAGAGCGCAGCAACGGCTTACAAAACCTCTTTTCATCAATAATTATTACCTATGACACTCAATGAAAATAAGCTTCCATGCTTTGAGGTTTCGGAATTAAAGAACATTAGAACATTTGTCCCCTCTTCAGGTTAACGATATCATTCCAAGTACCCATACACATCTCGTACAGTTAGTGATTTCATTCCCCGAAGCTGCTCTCATCCAGAACGTATAGCTACAGACGGCCGTGCGTAACGGAACGGAAAGCCGTCGGTTTCTTGAATCAATAATCTGTCCGACCGCCACGACGATGAACTTCAAGAGAATGTCTGGGTGGAATTATCACGCCTCAACAGCTAGGACTTCAGTGCGTGGCGCTCTTGGGAAACGTGAGCAATCTATTAAAGATTTTCGAGATATTGAACCTGCAAGAGACAGAGCGTAGCAGGCGTTAGTAATAGGAAGTGAAAGCCGGTTAGCAAGCAAGCAATGAATGGCAGATCGGCGAAGCAGTCAATGTGGAAAGTACGCACAATTTAAAATCAAAACACGTTTAAAATTTCAAGAACTGATATATTTAAAGAGTTATGGCAATTCCCGATATTTAGCAAGCCACCAAGTTCTCGTAACTCATTTAACACATAAAATTAGGATTGTAAAACTTCCGTTTGAGTGAAGATATTATTTGTGCGTAAGAAATTATGCATTGACTACTTCCCCTATAGGATTTTACCGTTAAAATTTAGAATAAATAATAAAGCAGACCATAAAAAGTTAGAACAAAAAATCCAACTTTAGAGTGCAAAACAAACAAAACGATAACACGATACCGAAGAAATAAAATTAAAACTTGAAATGAGAAAAAATATTTACAGTGTAAAAAAATAAACACCAAACCAAGGGGAAAGTAACAAAACTGAAGTACAGTAAAACACGTGCACTCGAGCTCAAATCTTTCCGTGTAAAGGTTGCCACAGGACCAACCTCCACGCGGTGAAGCATGCGGTTAAAATAAGGATATGAATCAACAGTCCACAAGGCGTGAGGGTTAAATTAACTCAAGGAAGCAAGGCAATGTGCAACTGAAGTGATACATGAACACGTACCTTCTTTTAGTTACACATAGTCATACGAACGGTGAACCCACCTTCCAAGAAGATTCATCCTACTCCAGTATGAGAGTCAAATATATGTACTAAAAACTAAGAATATATATTAGATGTAGTCAGGAGTTTTAGATCCCAAAGTATATATACAAGAAAAATTTCTTTTTTCCTAATGAATCATTCATTAGGGAAATCTCAAAAATAGTACGGTTATGTGGTCTAAGGCTGCGAATTCAATGTCCGTATTGTGATAAAAAAATTGATGCTCAAGTAGGAGAGGCTTAGAACTCAGAAATATTTCTGCAACTCAATTTCACGTCTCAGTATACTAGCTTTAGTACTAGCCGTCAAAGCTGTTGCCATGGTACAGGGTGAAATTTGAGATTGAATATTTTTTATCAATAGAAAGGGTCTTCAAAAAATTACTCACCCCTTAAATTCACGAATTCAAGGAGACTGCTACCAACAGTTTACCGCAAGCCTGATAGTCCTCAACAAGAAACTTATCAATGTGCTAGGCACAGAAATGTGAGCCCCTTGGCTTAGGAAAAGTGAGTCCCAGGTAACCATTGCCTTCGTTCAGTCCCTAACTTTACACCCTGCGTGGAGACTGCAAATAGAACTGAAGCGGCGTGTTTAATAGCCTCACGTACAAGAACATTCAAGGCTTAACTTAACGCTGCTCGATTATTGTGGGAAACTTGAGGCTTTATTTCTCACCTTAATGTCTTGGCGCTGGGTGGCTTGCTTGCAGGCGGCTGATGTGTCACTCCGTGTTGCAGATGACCTGTGGAGTGTCGCAGAGTGGTTTGCCAACCGGAGTTCAGATGAGCACTCGTTAACTCCGGCACAGACGTCCCTTTTTTGTGCCTCATGAATTTCCTCATGGCTGACTTGGATACGATGCATGAGCTGGTCGGAACCTCGACTGCATTGACCACAGAATTGGCAGAGTTGGACGACTGAAGCGGTCCAGCTGATTGGTAAACTGATCGAGAATCTGGTGCACCGGACAATAAGGTTGAGTTTCCAGGGCGGTCCAACTCGTCCGCACTCCGAGAACTCGCGCGTAGTCGACATAAGTCGACGTTTGGTGAACAAACCATTCGAGTACTGCTAGTATTGATTGGCTGAGCTAACGAACAACTGTTAGAGAACGATGTCACGGTATATGGGATTATATTTTCCTTGAAAGTGTTACAACCGATTTCAGTCTCCTTCTTCAGATGAACATTGCCATCAACAATCAATGATGGCCGATCATTGCGGACAATTCCTGTTGGTCGGCACCGAATGTCAACCGCACTCTCACGAGGCTCGGTAAACTCTTTAACTGCAGAATTGCAGTCTTCTTTACGTTCCAGTTCTTTTTGTAAACATGGTTTATTGGTAGTTGAAGCTCGGAGGAATCTATTGGGATGCTTAGGAATAGAGTCTATGCTTGGAGGAGTGGGAGGTTGAAAATTTTCGTATATTCGTGAGGATTTCCGAGATAAACCACTCCTGTACAATCGTGCTCGATTTGGAGAATAACTAATTCCTTGAGTTTTCGATCTTCGAGGAGATGGCTTTGGAGTACCCTTGAAAATGTAGTCGAAAGACATTGAGGTTTCTCCTAACGGGACATAAATGGGCTCTTCAATACCACCTGTTGCGAGTTTTGACTCTAGTAAACGCTCTGGAAGAACGTCCATGCACAGGTAACCTTCTTCACTCCCATTTGCACTGTCATTCGATCCAAACGCCTGATTTTGATTTTCGTTATTTTTATTATCGGAAAGAGACGTGCCAATTCTACCTGGACTCGTACAAGTTCCTGTATCTTTCCGAATCTTGGGTTGATAATGGGTCATCAATTCATCGAAAAATTGACGTTTTCTCGTCCACAAGGGAGTTGACTGATTGCTCTTGCCCGAGCTGTAAGTCGAGTCCACCGAGAGCCGATGCTTTGCATTCGTCGATGATAAATCTGCATTTGAGGACACATCAGCTTCATTTTTTGTATCTTTCTCTTGGACGCTGTTCTTCGCTTCGATTAACATCTCCATTTTGACTTTGAGAGCTAAATTTTCTGCATCAGAAGCTTGAAGAGCTTTTCGAAGGTCGTCTATTATTGACTTCATTCGCCTATTTTCTTCGTAACAAAGAATAGACGAGTTAGAAAATTCCTTCAGCGACTCCAAATTCGAGTCATTCTTCTCTAAAAGTTGGCCTGCGTTGCAACTTGGCAAAGCTTCATCACTAACAGCTCCTGTAAGTTTCTCGTTGCTGGCTATGGATTTACCAATACCTCTTAGGTCATCAGTAATGCTCTCCAAATTACGCAGACTCCTCGATGCGTTCAGAACTGAGTTAGCCAAAATGACACTGGACCTTCGATCTTCTAGGCTGACGGGTAATTTCTGGTTTTCGCTGGTCACGCACTCCCACATCAACTTTTCGAACCCGGACAACTCGATCTTCCCATCAGGGTTTACCCAAGACGCTCTTTTGTTACTTTGATTTAGGCCCGAATTTATACCTAGCACTCTGCAGAGACACTCGAATTCTTCGACAGAGATTGAACCGTTTTTCTGGCGATCGAGTGTCAAGAAGACAGTCTTGATGTATTCATTGACGCAAGACGCCAAGATAACTACCCTAGAACTTCCGAAATCAGAACAGTCATTATATAAGAGAGTAGACTTGAAAAGGGGAACGTTACTTTGATTCGAGTCAGGCGGGCAACAACAATCCTGTTCCTTACACGTATGAGGCAGAAGAAATCCAAGCAAATCATGCGATGGCTTATGAGAACCAACTGGACTCTCAAAGCTCATTTTGGATGTAGAGGAGACCTGATCAGACCGAGAGAGTGATGCTGCGACTGGTTTGATCGGACACACGTTTGGGGACTGAGTCCGGGCACCTGAACAAGAGATTTCAATGCCGTGAGGCTGTTCTCCGTATAATTCTGCTTTCTCTAAAGCTTTTTTCCATTCTTTTTTCTGCTTATCCATTTCAACTTTTTCAAAACGCGACACCAAGTCTTCAACATACTCTTTCCTCTCTTTCGAATAGATTACTTTTTCACACGAAGAATTCAACTTGTTCAATTTCTGCCGCGATCCTCGACCACGCCTGGAGCCAGTCGTCTTGACAGGAGAGTTGGAGTTCCATGTGTACAAATTGTACTGAGGCTTGGCATCTGTAAACTTGACATACGTACCAGAATGCAAACTTCTAATGCCAGTTCGTTCTTTTCTCGAATCACAACTGATTGTCTTTTTGCAGTCCGTGCACTTCATTTGAGAGAATTTGCTGTTTCTCTTCTTTAAGCTTCCCGTAAGCTTTGGTTGGGAAGAATTTATTTTCAGATTTTCATGCCCAACAACATACTTCATTATCGACGATTGAGAATCGTCGGAGTTTCCAACTTTCTTGGCACAACTTGAAGACTGGCCGATGGTATTCGGATCCGTTGCCATCGGAGGCATCTTTGCACGCGCTTGAAAGAAGATCGGACGTGTTGAGCTGCTTTTGTTCAGTCCACAAGGATCTGAAATAAAAATAAAACAATATACTGTAGTACACGATTTTTTAAAAGCATGACTCCAATTTTTCGAGTCACGCCAAGTAAAATCTTCAAAAAATACAGCGGGAGTGCTATCTCATCATTAAATAAGATACAAAGATAAATAACATTTACGTTATTAAAAGCTCGACTGAGTCGGCCGGCGCTTGAAATATACAGTGAGAAAATAGCTAATCTCTTGTGTTTTTTTCAGTAAACTCGAATTGTAAAAATACGTACAAAATTTAACCATTGCATCCGCTCAAAGAGGTTATTTATTAGCAATGGCAAAAAGCATCTTAACAAGACGAAAAATTAAAGAATGTGATCGATGCTTCGCGTACAAACACTACACAGGTTATGAGATGTGTTGTAATGAATGCCTTCATCCCCAACTAAGTTGGAAAAATCAAGAACATGGAAGGTAAAGTCCGCCCTACTTGAAATAAACCCTCAACTGCCCAGTGCAGTGAGTAACAAGTTTTCGTACGCAAATACTAAATTCTTGAGATCTAAGGAGCTTGACATGTTACGCTCTGCAGTGTTCCTTACAGCTACTGCGAGTCCGTTGTTCACTATTCCCTACAGCTACTGCGAGTCCGTTGTGCACTATTCCCTACAGTTACTGCAAGTCCGTTGTGCACTACTCCTTACAGCTACTGCAAGTCCGTTGTGCACTATTCCTTGCAGCCACTGCAAGTCCGTTGTGCACTACTCCTTACAGCTACTGTAATTTCTCTAAGAAACGGACTCCGGAGCTCACTCTAGACACAGAAAGGTTTCTACACCACGTTGGAGCGTATGTAAATGAAAATATTCAAAACTGTAATCAAACTAGTATATTATTACCTGCAGGTATGCATAATTCAGCGTATTCACATCACAGATTCATGAAGCCTGGAATAAATATCAGGCAGGCGTGGTGAAACAATATTAAAAGTACGTCTACTTCCAGACTTGAAGTTCAGTAACTAGGAGGAATGAGTTAATGGGAGGATTCATATTTTCTACTTCTTTTTGAGACAGGAACAATCCGTTATGGGACGACTAAGCACTAATCGCCGCCAAACTGCGTCACTGTGTCAAAGAATTCACAAGCATTAGTAAAGTAAATCGCTCAAAATATTAACACACGAGTGCACCGAACAACACAGACCTCAACCTACATCGCAAGCTTCAACCAAACCAGTAACACTAAACGCCTATTAAAAGGCTAATCGATTGGTAAAATTACCGCGTTTTTTCTCTTAATTTTTTTCACACTTCCTATGACATGAATTAACTTTTCTACTCTTGGCCAGGAGCAGGAGCCATAAAATGGACAATGGCAGAAAGGTTCATGCGAGCTATGCACGCTTGAGCCTCTCTACACACAACGCACACGCGCGCGCCATCCTAGAATAAAGATTTGTATAAGTCTCAAGAACCTGCCTACACTCAGCAGGCGGCTTTCTCGACAGGTGGTCGATGGAACCTGTTATTTCAAGCACCAGCTGACATTTTACGACGAGCAAACTCAGTAAAGGCGCTCGATGTTTAAAACGATCAGAATAAATAACGAGGAAGTTCTTATAGAAATTTGATGAACAATGATTAGCTTTAAAATTAAGAGTTTGAAGGAATGGGAATAAACAGGATAAGGTGTTGGTTCCAATTAGGTTAGAACAGAGGTGTTAATGAAATTACATTATTTTAGATTTTAAGTCACCGTACTTCACGTATAGAAATCCTAGAAACTCGCCAGCGTGGCCAACTTTACAATTGCAGTAGACGACTTAAACGCTGTAGGGACAGTGTTAAATAAATGCGCATTGTAAAAACTCTAAAAATGTATCATTAAGATGAATTTTGATCATAAAATACACGCATCGCAAAGGAAGTACCCATAAAAATCCTTGCAAACAAAAAGTACAACGGACAACACAAATTGGAATGCGTACACCACGATGAATATTTAGAGCCTTCGCAGCCTCACTCATCTTTCAAGAATATTTCGGCAATTCAAATTAAATATTATAACAGTCACCCATGCCCGACTGAGTGATAAACATTAGACTTATGTCACCCTCATACCTCACTCGAAAATCAAAATGAAGTCCCCCATGCATGCTTCATGCACTAAACCTCAGTAAAATACTAAACCAAAAGTATTTTACTAAAATACTCAGTAAACCTACACCACTAAACCAAACTACAGCAATCGAGCTTGACGATGGAAGGGATCGCAAGTCATGCATCTCTGCACATCAGTTCAAAACGGATTTGTGTCACCGACGACACTCCGTAAATGCAGCGCACAACCTCACCAACGCATGCCCCCAGCGTCAGCTGAGCTCACTTGAACGTCAGAGGAGAGATCAGCACGCTTCTTTCTTGTGCGACTTCGTACGTGGGAGCGTAAGAAAACTTGCGCAAAAAATTGAACTTTTTTTTGCGGCGCACGATCGAGGGACGATTCAGGCATAATGGTTACGACAAATAGGAGGCTTGGTGCTTTTGCCTTTAAGTCAAGTTCTTGTTGTTTTCATGAGACATTCAAGATGTCATTAGGTTAAATTAAAGCAATTTGTGCGAAAAAGAATAAATGTATAAAGACTGGTGTTAAACTGTTTTCAAGAAATAGCGCAGCATTTAACAATAAGAAAAGTATCACAATAAGAAAAGTATCACAATCAGACCCACATAGAAATTTAAAAAGCCTCTTGGACTAACCCTATAATTGAGCAAAACCAAAGCCTCAGAGTCCATAAAATCGCGCTGCAGTTGCCCTCACGTCCCATGATCACAGAGCAAGCAGGTGAGCACGTGACGGAGACACAGCGCAAAAGTTGATTAATTAAATGGCCGCACGTGAGATGGGCAAGCTGAAGGCCTCTGCACCTAACGGGCGCCATGAACGGGGACCCGAGCCTGCTGCGCGAGGCAGCAGTCCCCCAGCAGCAGCACACGCAGTCGCGGCCGCGCGTTCTGTTAGCGACGAAGTAACGTGTTTTTCAAGATTTTTCTGCACGGTTAGTCTCCGATACGCTTTTTAATTCTCGTGTATATACGCTTGGATGCGATTAATTTGATTTGCTTTTAAATTACTAGAGGTTATGATCGTTATTTAAAACTTTACACCAACCTCTTGACATTTATTCAAATTTATATAAATTGCTTCCGTGAGCCATTTCTTTGCTGTCAAATTTGACCACGACGAACATTACAAAAGAAATGAATAAATCTTTCTATAAATAGCACATTCTTCACAATTTCACACGAGGCGAGGTAACAGAAAGCAACTTTCCTACCTCAAGACCTACGCTTAGCGGTGGCGGCGCCGTAAATCGAAGCCGCAATCCTCTAGCATTCAAATTGAAGTCCCAGCACTCGTTGCTGAAGGAACGAGCAGTGAGCGGTCTCACGAGTATGTAAATTTCCTTACAAACCGCAACTAGTGGCATGTACAATTAGAGTAACACAGGTACTGACGCTCGTTCTTACTCATACGAGCGGTAATCGCTCCACAAAAGTCTGAGCATTCAAGGGCTGGCCACACGTCAGTGTGTGCTGTAGGAACTCAAGAGTGAAATTTGGGCCTCGTGAGCTCTTTGTTCAAAGTAATATTTTCATGAAATAAGCTCAAAAATCTCTAGAAATTAATATCAACAGTTAGTTAATCGTAGGCACGAACCCTTCGCTTGGGCTTAATTACTAAAATTACATCCTTCATGCACGAGTTATTAGGGAACATGTGTGTGTCTGTATCATGGATACAAATGCGAGTGTAAGCCCTGATCACAGTACTTTTGAAGTAAATCCTCAAAACAGGAAGGAACTAGGTCCATGAAATGGTATGTATGCATGTAGGTGTACAGATAAAGGAATCAAAGTTTTCTTCTTTTCAAAATCTTATTTCTGGAAATTAATACGACTCTGCAACTCCAACCACTTAGCCGACACGAAGCATGAACATAAAAACTACAAATAAAAACATCTGAGCAACGAATGTTCACACTGTAGCAGTGTATTTTCTTGCAAAATGCCTACTTGGAGAACAGCAATATTCATATCGCTCTTAAAAAAATTACATTTACTTACTCCTTCTCCGAATGTCAACCTTCCGTAGAGCTTTTTGTATAGCACTGGTCATGTACTCAGTTTACTCTTCACATTTATTCAATTGGCAGTTCGAATAGCAAGACACTGACGAACTCGGAAGTCAAGAATTTTGTTCGCCAAATTGGAAACCCTATTGAAGAAACAAATTTTAAACAGAGTCTTTAGCGGGCCTATCTCAGACTTTCTCCTCAGACTTGCACAAGCAGTTAAAGTGGGGAGGTATCTGTGCTACGCGATTGCTTCAAAGGCTCGCGATAAGTAAGGCAATTAATATGCCCCGGCCAATGCATTAGTATGCACGGTGGAGAGCATTAGACGTGCACGGCTGGTACGTCGTCTGCATGCAGATGGCAACACTCGTGTTCCGGCTCTGGATGTCTCCCGAAGAAAACTTCAAATGATAACTCGCGTACATACGACGCAAGAAAACTGACCGAATGTTAATAAAATATTTGATGAACATTTTTTTCAAGATTTGGATTTTTTCAAAAATCATCTTCAGGCAGCAACATCTAAAATTAAAATTTGAATTTTAGATATTCCTCCTCCGTTTCCCCCGAAGACTTGGGGACGTAACCTCGAAGTCGCTGACGTAGGCCCTGCAAGCAGCACGAGCTCCCCAGACCCCATCCTCCGGTGCCCATCAAGCTTCCCGCGCGTCCCTCGAGTGCTGGCGCGTTCTCCAAGTTACCTTCACGTATTTGTTCCTCAAGTTCTCCACGAGTTTTCAAAGTCATCC
Organism: Orchestia grillus; assembly: GCA_014899125.1. Taxonomy (NCBI): domain Eukaryota; kingdom Metazoa; phylum Arthropoda; class Malacostraca; order Amphipoda; family Talitridae; genus Orchestia; species Orchestia grillus. The sequence continues at coordinate 12,186 of VOMN01092695.1, forward strand.
CCGTGTATTCCAACTCTTCAACGTGTCTCTCAAGTCATACACGTGTCTTTCAAGTCATACACGTGTCTCTCAAGTCATACACGTGTCTCTCAAGTCATACACGTGTCTCTCAAGTCATACACGCGTCTCTCAAGTCATACACGCGTCTCTCAAGTCATACACGCGTCTCTCAAGTCATACACGCGTCTCTCAAGTCATACACGCGTCTCTCAAGTCGTGTACCTCGAGTCATACACGCGTTTCTCAAGTCATACACGCGTCTCTCAAGTAATACACGTGTCTTTCAAGTCATACACGCGTCTCTCAAGTCATACACGCGTCTCTCAAGACATACGTGTCCTCAAGTCGTGTACCTCGAGTCATACACGTGTCCCCCAAGACCTCCACGTATCCCGCAAGTAACCGGCGCATCCCAAGTAGGCCAAGCAGCAGCCCCAGCCGCCAAGGCACGCAGACCAGGCAGGTCCGCTGCAGTAAGAGCCGTGTTTACATTCAGCTCGCGTCTCTCAGCACAAAAATAACGGCGGAGTTTACGATAATCCCGCGCGCCTCTCTGAGGGTCTACGTAGTGTATCGTACTTACGTACGTGCGTGAACCTCCCGCTTTTTCCTCTTCCACGCGCGGCATAGCTTCAAGTTTTTATTTCCCCGTTTTAAAGCAGTACTTTGCAGGAGCTTTATATGTACATAACAAGCTCGCATCAATGTTACTTCCCACAGACACTACACTGCATGGAAGTTCAAATTCAAGGTGCGTACGTACGAGTGGCAAGTACAATGGGAGTGTAGATTAAACGTATACATCATTTTCACAGGAACATGCGAGAAAATTGAAGTTTATTGATAGGATATGTTGACGAAATTTAAATAGTGGCCATAAATTATTCAGGAAACGGCAGAAGGATTCCAATAACTGTGACAATTTTAATGGAAAATGAACTTTTAGGCGAGAAATTTTGAATTTTCAGAAAACATACATGTTAAACTTTTCGAGACAATCAAGATTCGATTTAGATAATGAATAATCGATAAAAGGCACCAAAGCAGTCGCATTTGTAAGCAATGAACGCAAACATTTTAACCTGAAAGATTTGTATCTTCTTGAGCGATACGTGGGGTGGGTAGAAAAAATCACTTTTGTAATACAGGTCACTAAACAATCAATTAGTTGAACATTTGAGTCCACTGATACCAATCACACAAGGACACATTAAGGCATACTGGCCAGTCATGCTCCCGTCCATATTGTCTTATGAAAAGCCACTCTGAAGGACAACTCGGGAAAGATAACGAGCCCATGGAGTTAACACTGCAATAAACCTTCATTGTAGGAACCCTCAATCCAATCCCAATTTCAACAATCGTTACCTTACTTAGTTCTTCCTTCAAAATCGTCTGCAAATCTCTCAACAACTGAATTTGTTCACTTATCACTCGTTTTTATTTCTTTTTATTAAGAGCTAGAAGAAGCTTTAAAATACTTCCTATGCTGTGAAGAAGGCCAAGTGCCCAGGGTTATTTCGTTGGTGCCAGCGTACGCACACGCGTGACCACCTGCACCAACGAAACCCAGAACTTCACGTTCGCTGGGCAACAGCCAAAACGAGGGCACAGGGAGTACGGAACCAAATCCAGTATAAACCAACCCAAATATTGTTGTACATCAACGAAAATTTTTGAAAACTCTCTGGAATTAAATTACAGTAAAGCAAAATAACTGTTCATTCGCTTTTAAAATTGAACTACATTCGCCTGAGCGAGCTCTTTGCTGTCTCTGGTTTATGGAGATTAAACTTTTAAATGACGGCCGGAAATCGCGCCGACCACACCTAGGCTTCTCACAGAATACCTACAACTGGAGAGACAAGCGAGTCAACTTTCTCCAGATGTAACCTTTTCCCGGCCGGCACGCCTCTTCTGGCGCGCCCCGCGTCATGTTCGAGTCCCCAACTGAGGGGGTGCTTAGGGGCCGTTCTAAATGTTTAGTCCCAACTGAGGGGGTGCTTAGGGGCCGTTCTAAATGTTTAGTCCCCAACTTAGGGGGTGCTTAGGGGCCATCCAAGATGTTTAGTCCCCAACTCAGGGGGTGCTTAGGGACCGTCCTAGAAATTTAGTCTCCAAATGAGGGGGTGCTTAGGGACGGCCCTAGAAATTAAGTCCCCAACTGAAGGGGTGCTTTGGGCCGTTTCAGATGTTTAGTCCTCAACTGAGGCCGTTTTAGATGTTTAGTCCTCAACTGAGGCCGTTCTAGATGTTTAGAATGTCGAAACCGGCACCTGACACACCACAAGCGTAGGTGATTTGGTCGCTGCTGAAACATTTTTCTTGTCTATGGATGAGAATGCATGAGTTGAAAAAAATAACTGACACACCACAAATGAGTGAAATTTGATGATTATCAATACTATTTTATTTATCAATGACTGAGCATTTGGGTTGCATTCAAGAACGCAAAACTCAGTTGGATTTTAATTATAGTAAAGTAAACACTCATGATTATGTATGAGAAAAACAATCAGATTGAATACTGAAATTGACAGCGATGTTTCGAAAATTTCTTGTGACAGAGAGAAACTGCGTTGAAAAATGCGAAAAAACTAAATCCCGATATAAAACAAGGTATTTCATAAATTTTATGCACAAAATCAAACAGTTTCTTGTTTTTCAATTCGGAGGACACAAGCCAATGAATTCACACAAGCGCCATAAGCCGGGGAACCCATTTTTGTGTGGGCGAAACTAAATCAATGAGGGAAATGGGCAGAAAATAAAACTCGCACGCATATGGACTGCATGCAATTGGACAAATAAAACACGATAAGCCCGGTAGTAAACGAACAAAACGTCACAATTTGTAACTGCAGTGACTGCTTAAATTGCGTCATGCGACCAAATGAAGGACCTGCAATATTCAGAGCTCATTTTAGTATCGTTACGAGCTGTCCTATACGCTTGGAATTTCAAAATTATGATCAGTAACTCTGATACATGGCGATAATACACTGAAATTACTATGTAATAGTAATTCAAAGTTCCTATAAAATTGAGACACTTTAATAGTAGGGAGGGTACAATGATAATTACAGCAGGGTGGCAAACAAGACGTGTACGATTATTAACTTGTTTCTTTTAACCGAATTCGCAAGCCTTTATCGTTGTGGGCCATTATCGTGTTTACCACTTTGCAATGAGTATTGTAGCCAGTATTGCTTTATTTTGTTTAAAATGCAACACCCACAAACACACGAAATCACCCACTTGTTGTGATGGTAAGGTGCGATTTACCGATTCATTGTACACGGATATACATCGCGTTACTTTATTTATAATTATAAGCGTCTGGTATCACAACAACCGAATTTTCAGCAATCGCCAGAGTGCCTCAGCTGTTTTTCTTTATCATCACTTCAAATGGCTACGAGTAAGCCGCCATCAATACAGCAAATCATTAATCATTGCTATAACTCATCTTATTATTGTTTGATGTTAAAATTTAACTAAAATGAATAATAATTACTATAATATAATAAACAAATATTTTATAAACTCGTAAAAAAATTTCCGCTCCAGGACATCAGAAACGCCAACACACAAACATAAAATGGAACAAAACATCAGTTGAAACGCGACACGCAGGCTCGCTGCGGAAGAGATCGCATGCGTTCACGATAAATGCAGTCTCAGTAGCCCTCATTGGGGAGTAATAAAAGCACAGACCGAGCTGCCTCACCACAGGGAAGGATCGCATGTCATGGAAAACAAAGCTACTCTCCGCTGTATGTCCTCCTCCGAGAATAGCGCCTTACGTACGTCGTGAGAAAGCTGCCCCCGCCGTATGACGTCACTGCAGCAACTGGAGAGTAGTAGCGCGAGGTGCGCATCTCAATGCGTCGCCAGAGTTACTGTATAATATCATTTGGTTACTACGCTGCTTCATTGTAATGAATAAAGTAACTAATGCTCTTCCGTGTATCAATATAAATGTGGAGGGTATGATACGGAACCTAATATATTAGTGGTAATATATGATAGTACCTGTCGATAAGTGGGCTTGCACGCATGATTAGTTTCGCACCAACTTTTGCGTCGAGCTCCTTGCCTAAAGCCTAATATTGGAATTGGAGTTTAATTTCTTCCGCATGATGACTTCCTCAGTGGCCGGGCACGCGCAAGACTTCTGGCTCTGGCAATGGTGCATGCACTGGAAATTATTCGACTCGGCAATCGAAAATATTTGTCTGAATATTATTACTTCGAATGGAAATATCGGCTAAAATATCAACAAAAGATAATTGCGAGATAATAATGAGAATCGCCGCAGGCAGACAACCGATTTAGACTTCACATCTCGAGAGGTAGTCAGGCAGCCAAGGCTCCGCCAATGTTCACTTAGATCTACCTTGGCCATTGCAGTCCGTGGGCTCAAGTTATGCTTTCTGTCGCCATTCACATGCAATATTTAGAATCAATGCTCGCAATAACGTTCACAGCATTCAAGAAAAACACTCACAAGTTATGCTGAAAGTGTATTATATGGTTGATTGGCAATGTGCACCATTGAAATGTATAACCGAAAGTTTTAATTTATCCTTATCCGAATAATTATCAAACTAACTTATTAAACCGATAAGAACTAAATGCATTAAAATCATACGAAGATAGACATATTTGCATCTAACCAAGAAATTAAACATATGTTCACATAGTCCATCTTCCAAGACGACAACACTACAAAAGTTCTTAGACGATCCCTACCAAACAACACTCCTACCGATTAGACACGCTAAATGAGAAGGTACTACCCGGAAATTGACCTTTGTTGTCCTCACTACACGGAGTCGGGAGAAGAAACAACACACTGGAATGTATGTATGATCTGATTGAAATAGTTGTTCCTACACGGCTTGCTACGAGGGACTGCGTTGAGCTAGACTCACTATAAACAACTAGCGCTCTGATCAAACACGAGCTTACAAATTACAAAATCAATCGGCCCATGCCAATAAGTAGGTTTTGTCAATCGTAAGAAAGCTGCCCAGCTTACACATGTCATATTCTATGACATTCTTGCATGTTTACGTAAAGGTCGCTACCAAAGTATCTTTCATGCAGCTTTCAAAAACAAGGATGCATACTTCAAACCTGAAAATAGAAAATTCACAAGGAATTGACTTTGGACACATTTAACTACTTTCCCCTGAGATTTGGACACCACTCCCGCACAGTAACCGTGACGAAACACACGCCTCCTAGAGACCAAATGGAAATGCCCGCATGTCCACTATGGAATAAGCTTAATTAATCGCCCACTTTTATTAGATATTACCTTAAATGTAAATTTGAATGGGATTAACGAGAATGAAAGAACTCACAAAAAAACTTCAGACTCAAAATATTTGATATATTTTCTAGGAAACGTTTACGTTCCAAATAAAGTTTCACATATTGTAGCACTTAGCATTGTCGTTACTATACCACACGGTTTGTATCTTGCTTCAATCATTCGCAATCCTCATTCGTGTAATTTACCATCAATTTTTTTCAAAAAGAACTCCTATAAAATTTCAGTTGCGATGATAGTCTTCCAAATGATCATCTATTTCATTTTTTTATTCAAATGTTCATTTGAGTAAACTAGTGACGGCAATACTTTTCGTTGTGCCGATTCATGCCTCAATGATTGCTGTAACAATTGTTTAGGAAGCGATGGCAATTATTACCCCACCTTTTCAAATCTTCCATAGATAGCATCAGCTTAAGTGTCTCCAGCCGGTCCCATCACCCCTACCCATCAGATTGAGATCGCCTAACTGTACGCTTCGAGCAGACCGCGGCAGCTCGGCAGGAAGGTAAACCTTACAAAGAACCCAGCAAAAAAATCCATTAATTATGATTTCATTCTGAGACTTGAATTAGTCCTTGTGACATAAGCCCCCAAGAGGACGCGTGCGCATGCCTGAAGAGACTAAGTGCACACCTGGCGTATGCGGGTGTGCACTGCGCAGTCTATTTTGAACGTCCAAAATTCTTCTCATACAAATTCTTCTCATACAAATTCTTCCCAAGTCGTTAACTTACAGCATATGGACCTCAGTATTTCAGGCAAATGTTATCATCCATGACACTATGCGTAGAGAAACGATAAATAAGGCAGTGCGTTCAAAGTTAGAAAGGGGTGTAATTCTAAGTTAAAAAGGAAAGAGGTAGTTAAGATTCGATTTTCATCAAAGCCATTGGGCTACAAACGTTTCTTCATCGATCTCGACGTCATAAAAGAATTAAGACTCGCCGATTCCGTACTTTTATCGATGCAATTTTAACTAATTATCTATTTTAGCTGTATTCTTAATTCATTGACCTAAAAGAAATGGTCTGTCGCTTAGGAATGCTGGTTCCAGAAAATCATGAATGCTCATTCAAACACAATAGCTGAAGGAGACGAACGATGGAATCCTAGACGCATATTAAAGATTTCTTTCGAAATTTATTTTGTTTTTTTCTCTCTTCAAACTGAATTTCAACCCACATAAATAATGTATGCTCTAAGGCGATTTAAATCACCTTCCGGAGAGTCATCCAGTCGCCAGTTATTTCTAAAACTGAGAAAGTCGGCTATTTACGAGGATGCATATATTCAGAACATCTGGAATAAGATGAAAGTATGCTTCCATTTACGGTGAAGTGAATTTTACCCTAAATTCGTCGTAATTCCCACGCTCAGACGCGAAAGTCCGTCCAGACGTCGTCCCCATTCAATGAACTGGAAAACTTAGATCACTGAGTTAGAGAGAAAACTTAGTTGAGAAAAATTAGAAGAAAGTTCAGGTGACATTTTCTTGCGAATCATTTTATAGCAAATGATTTGAGATTATGTCAATTCGATGTGAGGTGAGATCATTGAGTTTGAAAGGATAATAAAACTTGTCGCGTAATGACCACGTCTCGTGGAACACAATTTCAAAAAATTCCGGTTAGTGACAGTAAATTTAAAGCTGCTCCGAATGGGGACGGAGAAATGAGGCCGATGAAAATTTATATGACTATCAATCAAAAGACTAACTTGATTATTCAAGTTTGCCTATCGATTTTGATAATAACCTACAGATATTAATATTTATCCATTTTGACAGCAAAATTAATAGAACAGACTCATTTGTTGTATGAGCTGCTTTGTGCATAGCTGTAAGTATTGCCAGGGGTTTGGAAAAGAAGTTTCAGTTAAATTCCATTTCCGTGAAAACGCTGGAACTTTACCTGGTCCCCACACCGGGCGACCGCAGCCTCGCCTCCCGTGTTGTGCTCTGATGGCAGAAGTGAAGGTTTCCCAAACACGATCTCCTCTCAGGACCGCGGCATGTAACTTCTTGTGACATGTTCCATCCGAAAGTGCGTTTTTAGATTTGTACCTTGAGACACGCTTTCCATTCTTGAATATAGTAATCAATAAGTTATTTGCTGTTCAGCAAAAACAAACGAGCATCAGCTGCTCAGCAACAGTAAAATATTCAGCCAGGTAAGAACTTTACTAGTGTAGAATTGTATGGGTAATCAACTCAATTTTTTTCAACGAATATCGAAAGACAGCTAGGCCAAAAGTTGAATAATCATTTTTACAGTTATAAGTCAACACGCTTCATAAATAATAGCGAATATAATGCACAGTAAACGGAAATACATTTCATTATGGTCTGTCTCCTGGAGACTGGGCAAGTGATGCTCACAAATATCGTACATATCTTTCAATAAAATGAACAAATCCGGCGATGAAAACCTACACAAAAAAGAATAAGCGGTTAAATATTCATAAACGCTATTCAAACGCTCACACTCAAGTGCAGGTTAAGGAACGTTGTGGCAGGCATGGGAGACGACGTATTATCAAACTTCACGAGCCCACCTGTGGTGCAGGTAAAAAGAGCTTATTAAAAGATGATCTCCAAGGCCTCCAAGGGCTAAATTTTCTAGGCTAAGCCGGAGAGCGTCAATTCGCTTAGGATTAATTGATGTCTATGCCCGTCACAAATTGACGAGTGAACAAACACGTCAGAGTTTGGTCTCATGGCCTCGGTAATATTTTTTGAGAAGGTAGACGGTAGCCCAAAAAAAGAATGAGGCGCGGTCTCGCTACACAACACAAATGCGGTTTTGTGGGATCATCATATTTCTCACTCATGGGCACACCGCAAGATAGGACAGGTAACCAAATAAATATATATTAACAAAAAAAAACGCTGTTTCCGATCGTTCGATACATCTAAAGCTATTTGCCTCAACACAGCTCTGACTCGGACGGGAGCATATGTATAACGTCCGTAAAATGAGCCGGCCAATACATGAAAACTTAGCGGTCAAGTATGCTATTTAAAATGGTAAAAGTTCTGCATTCTTAAAACATTCACTAGATCCGTGAAGTCATGGTTCTCCTCTACGGTATATAGAAATTATTTCATTTCTAAAAAATTGAGAAGGCTGAATGCCAGTGTAGCGATACAGAGGCATGGAACATTATTTCATTTTAAACCTCGACTTGTTTCTTAATTGAGCATTAGTGTATAAACTTTACAAGATACTGTAGAACAAAATTCAAGGTATAATATCGCCAGGAAAATATTCAGCAAAAAATACATAATTTTGAAGCGAGTTATTGGTAATTACCACACCCACTTCAATATTGGCCAGTAGCAATCAATCTCCAGGTAAAAAAATCTGACCATATAGGTACAGTACACGTACATCCAAAGAGCTATTACCTGTCTAGACAAAATCAGGAAGAGAAAACAATTTCAGATTTCATAAGTGTTAAAATTATTTCAGCTTCACATGTTAAGAATATTTTTGGCTTCACATTTCCTTTAGTTAGCGGACAAATGGAATCGATTTTGTCTTCACTGGCGTCAACTAAAATCAGAATGGATAAGCGCATCGCGTGAGTCCATAATTGCGAGTAATTTCGAGAGAGGCACAGCGCCCCAGAAACGCGGACAAGTGCGTAATAAACCTCATTATTCAATTAAATAATCAGCGTCAGGCATTAGTTGGCGCTTCAAAGGCCTCGTTTGCGATTGCACCTTTGATAGTAATTGTTTCATGCAACAGGAATAAAAAGACACACACGAGCAGGTCTTAATATTGACCAGGTTACATTTTCATCGACCATAATCGTCGAGTACACCCGCATGCCCGCGGCCCTCATACTCGGCAATTGGGCGGGGGGTGGCAGCTGCACTGGGAATATATTTTAATAGTTACTGGTATAGTTAATTGATAAAAAGTGGGCAATGAAGAAATTTCAATCTTAAAGTATTATAGACATGAGAGCTTACTCCATCAAAAAAATATCGTTAAAAAAATGACCGTTTCTGTCCGATTTTAATAAACTAAAATGAAATGTGGATATCATTGGATTTTTATAAACAGACCTATGTGTACAAACACAACAAGTTCGGAAATTAAAATTTGATGCTTCTTCTGAGATGTTTATTTAGTTATTTTTGCCAAGCTTTCGAACCACGTCACGTAGTTCTTCGTTCAGGGCGGAATTCCCAAAAGCAGATTACATCCCAGGACTTATGACCTCAAACCTCGTATCACATATACAGACGCACATTTTTAATTCAAAATTTTTCTTATTATTGGGAAATATTGGTGTACCTCAACAAGTGTACATCGTTGAGGCTGTTACTCGTCATCGAAGGAGACGATTTCGCGCTACTATTAAGTTCAGGAATGATACAAGCTTACTTTCATCACCCCTTGGACCTCCTGCCACCGCTGAAGCGCTGCTACTTTAGAGTCGAATTTTTAACTTCTAGCCTTTTGGACTACGTTACTACTTCGAGTACAGTGAACCTCAACAACATACCGCAATCAGTACTCCTGTCCGCTCGACCTTTCAACGAATGTTGGTAATGATGAAAAAAAATTAGTCCTATCCTTAAGTATTGTATTCAATGACTTGGAAATATGACGCCTGCAGTAAAGGTTTCGAATGAAGTGATTGTAAAAATGAAACGCGAGGACCCTTGAACAAAGCAGGAGCCACGGAGCAGATAATAACACTCATAAAAGATATGTTTCCGCTTATTGTTTCAGCTGAATTTTATGGGGCCACGTAGATAAAATTTCAAAATCTTTGTCTTTCCCAGTAGCTGACCGTCAGATGCGTGCAATTGTTTCATAGAGTTAGCCGAGACGTGTATGCGCATTCATTGTTATTTTCCTAGAAGGACATCATGCACGGTGAAAATTGTGGCACTAGCAAAGTCTTGCACTGCCAAATACATCGGCACACCAGGACCCACCAAGACAACAATGGCAGTAGCAAGAAACGCCCCCACAAAGAAGAAAATAACATACTTCGATATCGACTTCTACGAAACGTAATGGGCAAAATGCGTCGACCTTTATCGTAACGATTGCACGTATGCAGTTGCCATGTTCCTCGTATATCGGACGCACGTGACCCGATCACCGCACAAGTGAAGGCCGCTTTTTCAACGTCCATGCCTCTTACTCGAAATTTAAATGAAAAAAGTCATTAAGGGAAGCCCAGCCTGTAGCCTGAATACGGAGTTCGAAAAAAGCCGAGCAATGTGGCCAAGGTTTTTCCCCTGGTTCATAATGGCCTATATCGCTGTACCACGGGTACAATTATGCGTAAGAAATCAGAAGGTAGTGTCAAATTGAGCGCAGCGAACACGAAAAAAATACCAAGAACAAAGTACGCACTATTTTAGAGGAAACAACACCGAACATTAGGGCATTTCAAAGCGTAAGCGTTATAAGCTACAACATAACTAAAATAACATTCAAATTTTCATCCTTAAAATTTCACGTATATAAAATTATTACCATTGAAAAACAAAACGTAAATGTTTTTGCCAGGCAGTAAAAATAATATTTTCAAATGAAAAAATTACTCGACTTACTACAACGTATATTTATGCTACGCAAGAATTGATAGAATCAGATCAGTACCGGGTATTTTTCCAAGTGAAAGTGTTTTCATGTAACAACACGTAAGGCCGCTACCTATGAATAATGTTATAAATATTATTTCTCCCCAGCAGAACAATCCACCTCATCTGAGCTGCGCATATATCGATAATTCTTCACCTGGTGGTTCAGTTCTACCTATGAGGGAAAATTAATTTCAATAATCAGACTCGACTAAAATAGGAGCCCTCCTGTAGTACGGTACGCTGTTTAGCAAAACAACGATGGAGATGATCGATGCTAGGTGCCTTATCCAGCGCTCACACCAGCACGGGGCGAGGCGCAAAATGACGGGCGTCAACAAGCTTCCTTGAAGTATTTCTAAGGAAGCACAGGATGGCTGAAGGTTATTGATTGAAATTCTCCGTACGCATATACAGTGCGAGAAAAACGTCCATTGAGATAGATGGATTCCACAAACTACACCGCATCTACTGCAGGAAAACTTGTGAAAACGGCGAGAAAAGAGGCGTTCTGTACAATTTTAGTACTCGTGTGTACGATAAGGGATTTTAGTACGATGGTTTTAACACGTTGACTCCGAAGTGGGTCATATATGGTACACGCGATCATCTAACCTAACCTAATGTAACCAAAGCACTATCATGTATAAATATGAATTTTCGAGTTTCCTTCAATTTTGTGTTCATCAATCGAATAAGCTAGTTCTGATTAGAAAGAAAATTGATAGCGCAACCAAATTTGTGAAACCAAAACCTTTCATTTTTAAATTCACAGTAGAGATATTTGTCGGCATGTAATTTTACCTGTGCGAAGAATCGGAGTCAACGTGTTAATATCCCTTATGTAGCAACTTAGCGTTATAAGAGGAAACCCGTTGTTTGAGAAATAATATTCAACAAGAAAAAATTCAAAGAAAGATTTTAAAGATTAATATCAAAATGTAACTTCAGGTAATATTCACTTCACGCGATTACATGCTCCATATCAGAGATCACAAACGCAAGTAACAGTTTTTGTGTGATGTTTCTTAACTTCAATCACGATAAAAAAACAAGATATTTACCTAATGCATTTTCAACGACAAGATCGATCACAAAAGCAATCGAAATGCGCATTAGGGGTTTTACGACCGAATGTATCTCTTAGCTAACAAGAATATACATGGTGCAGGTTTGACTCTAGCGTTTCCTCGGCCATCATTACCGCTTTAATCAATAATAGGATGCCCAATTTCATTGTCATTCAGTTCATTAAGTATTTTGCATACATATTATTACACAGAAATTAACTTTTCGTCCTCTAAGCAGAGTAAGTTCAAGCCATCATGTCCTCGTACACTACAGTAGTATCCGTGTCGAGAGCATTGTAAAAGCGTGCAATGAAACTAAGACAAGTGTACGTTAACGGTTAAATGTTAAACGCTAAACGATTGAACCTCCTCGCGGCTAGCGGCCAAGGGAGATTACAAGCTTCGTGTGGCTATGGAATGGACGGTGTCTTAGAGTGTTGGGTCAGGCGGCTGCGATAATTTCAAGTGTACTTTTGCCACCCTCAGTAACAAGAATGACAGTAAGCTTTAGCACCTCATTTCAAGCATTTCACCGCAAAATATCGTTCACAATAACCATAAGACACTAAAACTGAATAGAGCAGAGCCAGGTATTCTCAGTATAACATGCTTGTTGGAGTTTTAGCTCTGTCAAGAATTTGAACGAGATTCTCAGTTTTTTGCTCCACTGTCTTCAGTGAAACACCAAAGTATTGAATACTAAAATGTATGATTGTCAGGCGCCACTCAAATCACGGTGATAAAAGAGCTGAGATTACGGCTTCACAAACGCTGCATTTAGGGCAGTAAGCGATTGTTAAATTTTGCGCAACGGCATCCAAGCGTCCGTCCTCTCTAAATTGGAAAAGGCCACCCACACTCTCATAAGAACGCAGCGTTAGAATAACAGTGGGTCTAAAACCCTTATGCTAATGCAAACCCACAAATCACTGGCGACCTGGCCAGTCAAATGGCTGAGGGACAACCCGACCCGAGGCACACCCGACTTCGAGGCACAACCCGACCCGACCTACTAGGAAAACTTTTCCAGGGATTAACGTGATTTTCCGCCTCGTCTCATAAATTTCCCGGCATTATATCTTAAGTGACTGAAAATCACCGCTAATTGAAGAGAAAAGGAGATTTGGTTTAAGAACCCATTAATTTACTCAAAAATACGCTGCAAGTGTTCTAGTATCAGTATTAAGTGTTGGAACACGTTGCAGCTCAAAAGAAACTGATTCGGTAAATCTTGACGCCCAAGGAAAATTTACCAAGATATTATACCTGCCTTCTTGGGCGACTTGAGCAAGAGAAAATCAGGTAAACACATGGCAAGTCTACCAGCCAAGTCTACCAGCCAAATCTACCTGTCTGTGCTAGGCCGGACTGCTGCGCGGCAGAATCAGACTCGAGACATCACCACCACACCTCTGTTCTAAGATACGCGCTGCAATTTTCGGAGGCTTTAATATGCACGCAAATGAATGCAAATGAACCACCGAGGAAGTAATAAAAAATTCCAAGAAATGGACGACGGCACAATTGTAGGTGCAGCGATGGAAATGTCACCGTGGGCCTCCAGCGATCCTTAACGATAGCGCAAATAATGTATGTTCGTCTCAAGTTCATGGAGTAATAAACAATCAAGGCATTTAGGACCACTTCCGGTAATAATTATTAATACTATCATACGAATAGAACGTGGTGAACCTGTAAAAAAAGTGCAAAACTGATTCCAAGGGGCTTCACCCACCCGAAAGCTGAAAATTGGAAAATAATCATTTCGAAATAATGTCAGTGCTACGAACGACTGCCCATAGCCAGTGGCAGACGAGAGAACGTGTACACTTAACACTGTCTTGTAAACAGGAGAAGGTTTCTACACATTATTTCACACTGCTATGAGAAATTTCTCACAAAAAGCACGTGCCAACCAGGCCTAGTAATTCTGGTTTAAACTTTAGCGCATGATCTTAAACAAGGACTTCGAACTGAGAGGTTTAAATCCTATCTCCTACCAAGGCCGGGAGAATTACAGCGACAGGACCAACGAGACTGCGATTATTCTCAATCGTAGCGCAAAGCAAGTATCATTGGCTACTGCTAATTAACGGAGACGTGTTACGCAAGATTAAGAAGTGAAAGCATATTTGCTAATTTACATTTATTTTGTGCAAATCAGTGCGTCAATTAAGGAGAAGAGGAATGATGTTCTGTGGTAAGGTGAAAATGGTAACCTATGAACAACTTTGGAATTTAGGGACTGTTAGCTAACAAAGTTGATACATCTATAACGATCTCCTTCTCATAACATAAAAAGCTCATCATGTTTTTGTATGAGCGTTTTGGCTAAGTCGGAAATTTGAAGAAATACGGGTAACGCTGTGTCAAAATGAATTCACTGAATAGAACTTTAGTCATTTTGCAACAGACGTGAATGAAAGAAACGAAGTTCAAGTGTTCAAGGACTGCCAATGCAAAACGAAGGCCCTCGGTCAAAACCACAAAACTCAAATTATTATTCAGAGATTTCTCGACTTCTAGCCTTTAAGAAAAGTGAAAGTAAAATTCCAGATCATTGCAACTTAGCACGAGGCAAAACACTTCTACAGAGACGCATTTTGAGGGCAAGGAAGAAATCATTTACAGTGTAATCTGATGGGAAATTAATGATACAGCACATGAAATTTAGCCGACCTCGAGGTGTCGAGACGGCCTAGCGCACTTCGCACTCACATGGGAGCAGACGTTACCACGTCTCGTCGTCTTCTCACAGCGTCTTATGTTGCTATGGCGCCACGGTGAAATCACACTTCAGTCGTGTTCAAAGGTGCACTTTTAGTAACGTCTTGGAACACAAATTGAAAGAATGCAAGGTAAAATTTTTCCCTACATCAGTTTTGAGACCCTTATGGATCGATCCATTTCTGTGCAGAGTCTTGCATAAAAATACGATATAATTTCCATTTGAAGGTAACAGCGGGCGAATATTAGGTACTGGTCTGCGTACACGCCCCGCCAAAAATGACGGGACAAAATTGCTAATTCCTTAAGGTGTCCTTAATTTACGGTAAATCTCGTGTGAAACAATATCATTTTCTGTCCTAGTCTCGCTGGTTAGGAATACGTACTCGAGAGTCTGAACCCGGCAATTTTCTCCTACTTGATTTGTTAAGACGCGACACGAAAAACGAATATAATTTAAAAAAAATAAAAAATTAGGAAATAAATAAAAAATTAAGAAATAAATAAAAACGCTAAAGGTATTATTAGGATAGATCATTCCCCGCATAAAGCGCTAGATCGGTTCCAGCAAAAGCGCACTGATTGGTATCAACTAGAGTGAGCATCAGGTAGTACGAAAAATATTTGTGCCATAAGAAAAAATAGATCGTGTTTCAAGAATTGAACAAGGAGGTACAGTAATTGTTCTCGCTGGAATTGATCTATTGCTCTAAGATGGGGGACGACTGTCAGTTTAAGACAAACAAGTTCAGAATTCAGAATTCAGTGAATACGCGTACGGAGCGCAGCTCATTAGCAATTGCATGACGCCGGTAACAGGCTCGAATGTTCAGATTCTCACCACACACGTCCTTTGCACGCAATGCCTCCAACACGAAACTTTTTCCTATCCTTGGGTGGGTCAATTTCAAAACAATAGGTTCAAAAAAATAAAATGTTACGCTTTTCCAGCCAGCTCTTTCATAGAATTCACTGTTAAATATTTACTTTATAAGACAAACACAAGGTAGTATCAAATGTATATTAGTTCAACCCTATCATCAGATTATCTCCTAGTAAGAGCAGTGTACTAAAGACACGTTTTTTCTACAAACTTTTTCTTACAGACTAAGAAGCTAATTCGGAAAATACTGAAACAGCGTTTAGGACTCTTAATCAAAGATTGTCTAGGATGATTAGGATAACTAGACAGTTAGCACATTGTGAACCCGCACTTATAGAGCGTGGCCAAAAAAATGTTCCCGAATTGTAACATATTGATTGTTCAAAAGCGATCGTACCGTAGCGACAAAAACCAAACGCAGGGAGATACGCTTGTTGACATGTTAAACCTAAACAATAAATTTCAGCATTCTTGAAGATAATCCTGAACTATTCAGAAAGCAAGTGATGAAAATGAAAGAGAAAGGAAAAACTATCTCGAGAACAATGCCAGTCACAGTACGAAACTTAATTCAAGCAGAAGGGCTTCGACGTAAATTTCATTATCGAATTAATTTTTGGAAGTAGGGTATATTTTAATAAATTATCTTCGTAAATGAGCAATAGCTGTTCGGCTTTTCATATCCTAAAGTGTAACGCTAGAATGAATTCAGAAAGCTTTCATGTTGCACTAGTGAGGAAAAAATAATCTTCGCTCTGAACACCATTGCGTCCGATTTAAACGCGCGACAATAAAGAGTTTGAACTTGGTAGGAAAAGATGATACTTTGCAATAAAAGATGATACTTTACAGCAAAAGAAACTAAGCCCATCTCCCTTCGGTTGATGGTTTCTGAGCTATCAATATGCTAAAACTGGGTAACATTTTTACGGCCCACTCCAAGTATCACAGTAATTAGACGAAAGAACGGGATTATCGGTGAGAGCAAAACTGATGAAAGTGTGAGAAGCTGAACAAGATAACTGCAGCACTGCTTTGGCTCGAGACAACGAAGGGAAATCTGAAAGGGATCAATAGCTATTCATATGAATTATGAGACAGGCATTCCCAAGACTTATGCAAATGATGTGAAATTGCACGAAAACATTTAACGCGCTGACTGCGAACCTACAAGAAATAATGTACCGCGGAATAAAAATGAACTGCGGTAGCAGATATTGTCCATTATTTAAAGTAGAATACTTCTCATGAAGTACAGATTAATTATTTTTGATAACATAAGCACAATGACTACTTTCTGTGGATAAAACAAGGGCAATAATTAAATGGTCCGTAGGACGTACTGGTTAATTTCAAGTTTAGGACCCCCATCACAGAAACGTGTTGATCGCGGCAGAGAGGAGTTCCTATAAAATTATAAATATCTCAAAAAACATTCATTTGCTTCATCTTTCATCTTCAAAGTAGTAATAAAGAGGTAAAATTACACTGGAAAACTTGCATAAAATACTTGTCTATGTTGCAGATCCTAAAGTGAAAATTAACCTCATTTAACCTCAAATTAACATTTTACGAGGCGACAGTATACCCTCCGAGCTCAGAGCTATGCACTTGCAATAGAAAAATATTTTTGATGAAAGCTCCCTATTGAGGACACGAATTGACTGAAATTTGTGTATCTCAAAGTCTAGTCGGTGTGTTGACAGATCGATGTGAAATGACGAGCGGGCTCCACTTGCTCAGTACTTTTCTCGAAGCCAAACTTACACAATAAAATGGGAAATGCCATGAAATTGCCTTGTTCCACATAAGAGACCGTGGCCTACGTGTCAGTTATCACTACTGAACTTTAAAAAATGGATTAGACAACAAATTACTCAATGCTTACCTCAATTAGCCGGAAATTGTAGTTGGTGATCGAAGATTTCCTCAGGTCAGCAATCAGATCACGGGATGCTTCACAGAAACTCAATTTATCACTGGGAGACAAAAAATTTCACTCTTCATCTATCAGTCAGTTAAAGTTGTTCGTTTACTTAAAGTATCGTGAACATTTCTACGTTCACATACGAAAGTCAGTATTGCTCTGCACAGGAAAGAAACGGGAGATGAAAAATTATATTTCCTGATTTCGTTACAACATAGAACACATCCGTATTTGAGATCGAGTATAAAATGTGCTCATTATTAATTAAGGCTTCAGTTCAATGCGATGAATTTTCAAATGACTCTTTTTATACGCATTCTGTGAGCTCACACCGGTTTCTAACCGCTTTCCTCAGCTCACAAGGTGACAGAGCGTGAGACATGCACACCCTCCTCTCCAACGTCTAGTGGGCGACTGACTTGAGTCACTTGACCGACACAGTCAGACTGTAGTGAACGAGTGTAGCCAGTCCCAGTCAGGGCCGAGGCTCGGACCCTAGAGTGAAGGACTGATGAAGGTCTGAAGGATCTCGTCGACTCGGACGGTCACTCGTGTCAAATGATCAAATCTCTGCATGCTTGAGCACACACAAACATCTATTCTTAAACTATTCAAGTTACTTCATCCCCAAGCAATGCTATCGCCAGAAATTTAAATTTCCTACATTTTATCATGTCTCCTGGATTAAGACACTGTCAACGGACCATACACAAATGGTGATACTATGATATTCCCTGCACCTCAGTAGAAAAGTGAAGTAAGAAATGACTTGGGGAAATAATAAGTCAGTATAATCAGTGATGGGCATTATCGGCGATAAATTATCGATCGATAATCGACAATTTTTTATCGTTATCGTTATCGATTTG